>CAJPEV010001155.1:53381-75449 GCA_905338385.1 Darwinula stevensoni
TGACAAAGAGAAAGTTCCCGAATTAGAACCTCCTCGCGAAGGCTGGCCTCCAAACATCACCGTAAAGGTTGGTGACTGGCCGACGAAAGTTGAAAGCCTTCAGAATGTTTCTCGAAGAACTTTTGCTTCACTTGCACAAGAGAGGATTATTGCTTCTCGCGCAAATCATAGAACTCTTATTTCGCTTGCAAAACGGAAGACTCTTACTTTGCGTGCAAAACTGAGGACCCTCGATGGCTTTCGATTTCTGGCACAAGGAAAAGTTGTGATTTGTGACCGTCTCCACGCACACATTCTCACGACGATGATGAGCATTCCACATGTCGTTCTTGATAACAATTATGGGAAAGTAAAAAATTTTCACCAGCAGTGGCTCAAGGACGTGCGCGGCGCGGTATTCGTTGAGACTGCAAAAGAAGCTCAGGAAGAGGCTTTGAAGTTGTTGGATCAGTACAATTGTTATCATCGCAACAAGACAATGCAATCGTCTCAAAATTCTCCCTGAAGGAAATGTTAGGTGTTGGGAGATGTTAATAAGTCTTTATTGAATGTCATCCATTAGATTTTATTGTATCGAAAAGTAGCATCGACAGCATGTTGGCAATTGAAATGGCATCCATGAATATTATGCTGTAATAAATGGGTTCAGATTATAATGAAGCCTAATTCCACTTGATTTGTCGCTCCTACAAGGTATTGGCGCTTAATACCAGAGTCGAACACTTCTCCAATTTCTTATTGACCTTATTGCCCTTGAACAAGCGATGCTGTCCCATAAAGAGAAGTACAGATATTTAATAGGGCTGTCACGATAGATCGATGCATCGATACCACTTTCGATGGTTGGAGGTGTCGATAATTTTTTCGACCTAGGCGTTGTATCGAAAATCCCGACACGCCCTAATAGTGACTAGGAAAGGGACATGCATGCGGGAAGGCGGTTTCTGCGGAATCTTATCAACTGGAATTGGGAATCGGGAATCCGTTCATGTACCCAAGACAGGGTTCAACGGCCTTGATCCCGTCGACTCTTCCTCGTAGGTCATTCAGAGCCTGCCAAGCAGCTCATGCCACGAGGCACGCATGGAAATAGTGAAGCGAAGACAAGATGGTGGCGTCCTGATACCGCTTGTTCTAAGCCTAGTTTGTTTGTTTTTTTTTTGTGTGCAATTTTGTCAGCAAATTTCGACAATTCAATAATTAGGCTATTGAGTCCGCCGAGTCTGACACGACTACCATAACCAATGAAATCATTGCACGATGCTGGGGATTTAAGACCCTAGCTTGCACCAGGCTTATCCTAGTTGAGTGAAGAAGTGAAATTTATTTGAAAAATGAAATTTAGAAATTCCGGATTGTCATAGTTTTTTTGTTTTAGTTCGGCGGTCCATTTTACTCTAACTGCAATACTAATTCATGATGAAAGACGAGTCAGAAAGGAGTGTTGGAGTTATCTGAAAAGGTGGCGAAGTCGAATGGAGAACACCATGCGCAGCCTACGTTAGGGCTAACCTTGTTGGCCTAGTTGTTTTCCGGTTGGCATTCAATGTTTTCAGATTACCTACTATCTTTTTTAGGAATAGACTTGCAATTTTGTGGGAGCCTTGATTCGTGTGCTGCAGGTCACAGAAACTTGAACTCTGTCTGGTATGGTTGTAAGACCAGGTCACCTTTGTTGGTAGGCCTTATATCACATCTGGGAATCTGGTGAAAGTGCTAATAGGTCAGTCAATCCACCCAGGTTTGAGAGTTGATCTATCCTGATTTCAAATATCACTGTAGAAGCCATTGCTGGCCTCTGAGAATTCATCAGGCAAACCAACATGAAGTTTGATGTGAAGAGGTGAGTTTTGATAGTAACATAGCACTATTGGCCTTTCCGCTGCTCTTATTAGGATATCCAGGAATTGTTCAATTCAAAATTGTCAACATTCTTTTCAGGTTTGACATCTATCGGAAGGTACCCAAAGACCTAACCCAACCAACCTTGACTGGCGCTGTAATATCGATAGCATGCTGTATCTTCATGACGTTCCTCTTCCTGTCAGAATTCATGTCTTTCATGTCTACAGAAATGTGAGTTAGAAGTTGCATTTGCTCTGTTCTTCATTTCACTGTCTTGTTTTTCTCATGGCCTTTTAGCAGGTTTTTGAGGGTATTAGATTTTTCATTTTGCAATTGATTTAGTGACTCAAGATTTGAGAAGCCTGCTGAATTTAAGTCTCTCACTGGTTTTAGGCTAAAGAAAAATGGATAAAAACTTTTAATGCCTGGAGGAAATAGCTAAGTTTAGTCATGATGAGTCCAAGTGAAGCATACTTAACCCTTTAATGCAGGATTTTTTCCTTTTTCTATGAAAAAAATCTGGTAGGTTTTACTTAGGTCCTAGAACATGGGAAAGTGGATGAAAATGAATTTCATGAATTTGTAAGTAGTAGGCCCGAAAATGTTGTTGCTCATTTACTACATACAGCATTTTCAGCTTTCTAACCCATGCTGCATGGACTCTAGAGAGCTCAGTCAGTCCATCAACATTTGCACATACCTCAATGCAGAAGAAAATGTAAAAATCCAGATAAACCTGGACCCTGGATTAGTGTAAAGTTGAAAATAATTGCACCAATAATGTTGGTCTGTCACTCAATGAAGCCTTGTGTTTTTACTTTGCTTGCCACCAGGAGTGTATGACACCTAATGATTGCATGGTTGCTAGGTACAAGGACCAGACTGTTGCACATCTGCTAGAAACTTATTTACCTCAGGAGCTCACTATCTATGCATTCTAAAAAATTTTATTTGGAATGTAGCATACCTGCTATGTCATGCATTAAAGGGTTAATAATTCCCTCAGCAGTCAGAAGCACTTTGTATCTCTCATTCAAGCAAAATCCAGTATATCTAGCCAAAAAAGGAGAACAGAATACGAAAAAATAATACAGGCACCAGAAAGGTGATGTATCTGATGTTATTTAGCATTATAAAACATTACAATTTTGACTGGTCAGGGCCACTTGTTTTGGATGAAGTTAAGTTGGAATTTAGCTGAGTTTTTTCTGAAGTTGGGTATAGGGACTTTTCTCTGGTTCTTAGTATGATGCAATAGGGTAACTGTATTTTCAAAGAAGGTGTGAACAAAAATTCCCTTGATAATATATTTTATTTCTGTTATACCATCAAAAATGGAAATTCAAAATTCCTTACTAGCAAGAAGTGAATGAGACAAAAAAAAACTAGGATTTCCTCAATTACATTTATTTTCGATTATATATTTGCCCAATCCTACCTCAATATATGCAACATTCTCTGTTTTTCTTTTACTTCAAAAGAGAAGTTTAGCCCTTAGGTAAACCATGAGCTTGATGGAAGTAGAGCATGCCAACTTCTTGACATTTATTACATTAAGGCATTTCACATTATTGTAATGACATTTCACATTTTCAGAGTCTCAGATTTGTTTGTTGATAATCCTGGGCATCATGAAGAACGTATTCCTGTTCGAATCAACGTATCTCTTCCTCATCTCAACTGCAAAGGTAGGGATATGCTCCCAAAGTGTGTTTTGCTATTCTGTTTGAATATTGGCTGACAATGATTTTCCTACACTTCTGGGATTTATTGCTTAATGCACAGTGATGATGTGTGTATTTGCATGCAGAAGGATAAGAGTTGAAATGCATGGGTTTCCACTATGTTCACTTAGGAAGAATATGTAAAACTCTTTTAATCCATAGAGATTTTAATTTGCATGTTGTACTCTGAAATATTCACATCTGATGTTGACAAGATCAGGGATCATGGGCCTATTAATCAATATGTATGTCTTCCCATCAATGTTTCAAATGTGTCATATATGTGTAATCATAACCATTTCAGACCCTGTGGCTACTAGTGGGGTATTTAGACAAGCTCCATTGTATAGGCTAAAATGTAGAAATAAATCATGATGGATTTGGGAATAAGTCCTATTTGGGACCAAGGATCGCCTAGAGTGGAATAACTTTCTCCATTTCATCAGAGAAATCATGTTGACATCTCTTTTTCTGATCATCTATGCCAGCATTGAAACTAGAGAGGGGGTATTCTTCAAGTTCATCTCTTCACCCAGCTCTTGAGAAATCTGTTATTTCTCTCAAAGAAAGATCCACAGTGAAGGAACCTGAAAATGAAGAAAATGGTAGGCTGTATAGCTTTCTCCCTCAAGTGGCTAGTATGCATAGCTACTTGCTTGGTGCCTAGCTTCATGGCTAGTGGTTTGATGCCTTTTTGTCCTATAGACAACCCTCAGAAGCAAGCAGAACCTCAGATGCAAACTCATACCAACAATATTGAGGTCTGAAGATTGATGCAATAGGATTCTATTAGGTGCCCTG
The DNA here is from genome assembly GCA_905338385.1 of Darwinula stevensoni. Lineage (NCBI taxonomy): Eukaryota > Metazoa > Arthropoda > Ostracoda > Podocopida > Darwinulidae > Darwinula > Darwinula stevensoni. The sequence goes on from CAJPEV010001155.1 coordinate 57,752, forward strand.
ACAACATCTGACTAATCTTTCATTTATATGCAGACACATCACTTCATAAAGTTTCTGCAAAAAGGCGAAAAATTTGGCCTTATTGGTCTAGTGAAGGAGCTAAATGTTGAAACTCTTTGATCAGTGCTTCTCACCTAGTGGTTTCATGATGTTCTCATGAATGGGTTAAGGGAAATTCAAAGAAATAAAAGCAAAAGTGAGAACCTTGAAGGGACAGAACCATTTTCTCCCCCTCTGGAGCTCAGTATGAAAGAAGCTTAGAAAACCTACACAAATTTACATTTTGTAATCCAAATGGAACTGAAATGATCTGTTTAGGAATATGTGGGACCAACACCTTCATGACAAATGGCTTCCAAGTGACAAGGGTGGGATTTCAGTCTTTCTCAAACAAATATTTCCAGTTTTCCATGTCTTAGAGCATATCCACAAGGTTTCTCTGAAGAATTTTAGGGGAATTCCTATTTTCTTGGGTTTCTGTTTCATACAAGTCTGGTGAGTTTCCTAGCATGTTGTCATTTCACCAGAAGTTGACCCCATTTGCCTCTAGTTTTGCCTGTGTTGCATGGGTTTTTTTTTCAAGGAGCATTATCATGAGCTAAAGTGGTGAGCCCATTAGTACATTCTCGTCATCTTGAAGGAAGTGAATGACATGCTGGGCCAATATTTTCTGCCTGAAATGCAGGCCATCCTATGTTTCTTGATGCCTTTTGAAGACTGCCAAGGATGATTTCAAGCCAATATTGGATAGTGATAATCCAATATTGGGAAAAAAAATTTTTTTCTCAGCTTCTCACTGTCATAAGTACCAGCCATTTTGATATCTTAATCTGAAAAGGATCAGAAACCATTCCAAATTAATCAGGCTTTCACATAATACTGCTCATGAAATCAACAACAAAAATGCTGCTGGCTGCAGGGGGAGAGAAAAAGGTTTTCTCCCACCCTGTAGTGGTACTACTGCGAGGGACTGAAATCCCAACTTAATGGCTCTCTTCACTATATGGTTTAAATGGAGATCAGTGAAGGAAATTTTGCTGCTTGCATCTGGCCTTTTTTCATTACTTTAAGTGAAGATTTAGATGACTGGTCCCTGAGGAGAAAGCTTCCTTAATTTCATTTCATGTGACTTGTGAGGTCAATAGGTTCGAGCACCCCTGCTATAACCAATGAATAGTAGGCAAGACACCCAACCATAACCAGCCTATCATGCAGTCAGGTTCAGTCCATGATGCTGAACATACAAATGCGAGATGTTGATACTCCATATTATTTTCAGACTAATAAACCCATAAAATTATCTTCCAGGTCAGGCCAGCTGTCACTTCTCTGGTGAGATACATGAGATGTGTGCTTATGTTCAGTATTTGCCTTCTTAATTTTTTTCATAAGCTGAAAATGTTGAGCTAGAGTTGTTCGTTTGCTTGTCATTACCCCTTAAAGAAGCTTTCAGGCAGTGCCCTGGTCCACTTGTGCAGTCACCTTTAGGTCATATTCTGCTATTCATCCGTGGTGACAGTGTTCATGGTAGACTTTTGCTTTTATGTACTGAACATGTATACCTTCTTGTTATGGTGATGGAATTAGGAATGCACTATCAACCCAATGTTATTGTATTCTGTTTGTGCAAGTCAGTCATGGTTGCTTAGGAGGCATAATATTGTGTGCTTTGATTGGTCTAGCTTAGGGATGCACCAGAGATGGAGTTAGTATTTCACTTATTCAGGCCCATGACTGAATGCTTGGCTTCAGCTGAATACCTTGTCAATTTAACAGAATGTTGAATGTTCTTAAATCTTGTTTCCTGTTTTACCATTTGTGTATTGTTCAATACATACAATACATTTGATACCTTTCACAGGTCCTGGTTTCAGGACCTATAAATCAGGAAAAGGAACATTCCAAAATCATTTTTCAGCTCATTGGACACAAAAGTGGTAAAAGTTAAATGGGATTCTTTTTGTCTGAACAAAGGTTACTTTGTCAAGCAACTTGAGTGACTTCTGTTGGTGCACAGAGGCACTTCAAATCTGCATGAACTTATAATGCATCCACTTTTATTGTTTGCTTATTTTGTCAAGAAATAAAATATTTGGTATTGCATACTTGGGCATTCTGCCTGTGCCTATGGTTGAATCTTTGGTGCATCTCAAGATCCTTGTTATGTAAAGTATTGCACTTTTGCTCTAAGTTATATGTTTAATAATTGATATGTGTTTTTTGCATTGGCAGCTGTTGGCCTTGACATTCAAGATGATATGGGAAGGCATGAAGTTGGGTTTGTAGAAAACACGGTGAAGGTTCCCATTGCTGATGGCAAGGGGTGTCTTTTTGAAGCATCCTTCTTCATCAACAAAGTCCCTGGTATGTTTGCCCACCTATATTTCTTGTTGGATAATTTCGTTCAATAGAAAATGCATAAGAACGAGATAGCCACAACACATACATGTAAGAGTAAAACTTGTGTGAGATTGCACCTCTGAAAGACAAGGAAACAAAGCTTGGAATCATGTTGGCTTTAGTATCATGAGGTCTGTTGAAATGAAATCCATGCTGAAAATTTCTACCTGGAGTAATTTGCAAGATTGGATGGTACCACATTTTCAGAGCCCTGGCAGCTTGAAAATTATGAATGAACAGGACACACAAAGATATGCTTTGAAATATTGTCAAATTTAAGCCTTTACAGTCGTTTTATTATTTCTGTTGGATTTTTTCAGTATGTTGATATTGTCACTACCACCTTCACATCAGGTCATTCCATAATATCTTCAGTTATGATTTCCATAAAGGATGATCTAGCTTGAATCTTCCTTTTTTTTTCCAGAAGGACAATTCAGAGGACTCATAAGTAGTGTGAATATGAGGGGAGCTAAGGCAAACCTCCTTGTGGTATAAAACTAGGACAATATGTCTGTTCTGTTTTTTTTTGCCTAGCTGTTGATCTATCTGGACCTCATCCTATATGATAAATTTAATTCTTATACCTTGGTGATACCCTATGACAAACAATGTTATACCTTGTTGAAACATGATTGTAGAATTGAACTTAATATTTTTAAGTTGCAAATATGAACCTAAGGTAATAAAAAAGGAATTATTCCAGTAGATGATATTTCTGACCAATATGGGAGATCCACTTCTATGACATGATTGAAAGAGTTATGGGCTGAGTCTCCTGTTTCTCTAACTTTTTCTGCCTCACTGCCCTGACAGATATATGTGCAGGGTGCTTGCTTTGGTACTCCATATTATGATATGTTTCCAAACCATTATCATTTCCCTGAACAGTAATTATCTGTCAGTCCCACGGTGACCTTTGGGAAAATGGCTGATATTGATGTCAGTTTGTCCCTTTTTCCTTATTGGAATTATTCTTCATTCTATCTATCCATGGTTGCCATAGCAATAGGAGAACTTGACTTTGCACACATGCAGCCTTTTGCTTAGGTTTTGTGTCAGTCACCTACCAAAACTTCCTGTTCCCTTCTGGCCCTCCCTTCTGACAGATCCATAGTTGATGAAGGAAGAGAGCAGCTGCTTGTGCCAGAGCAAACAGGGTTGCTGGCCAAACTTGTGAAATGTTGCTTCTAGCATCTGATATGTTTTAATCCCCCCCCATCTTCTTACACAATGTATGCACAAATTGTAGTGGACATTCTGGAGTTCTCCTGGTCTACTCACAGAGACCTATGACACACAAATGACAACTTTTGTATTGAAAAAGTTGGATGATTATGATGTAGCAGAGGATAATGACCCCAGAGATATCATGGTCTGTGGAATGGCAGATCTGCACCTGGGCTGGTACTCTAGTTAGCTAACTATCTGAATTCCTCTAGGGGAAGGATTTGTGATTTGCCTTCAATGATCATGCATATGTGTTTGGTTTGGAAATGGTTCACTCATTTCTTATTCCAGAAACTTCTGAATTTCATTTTCCATAAGGGGGTCATTTGCAGGTCATATGCACAAGATTGAGACATGCAGCATGGCTTGTGCTCTGCAGATTTTAGTGAGCTTTAGAGTGAATGATTTCTGTTAATTCAGGATTGATTCAAAGTGATTAATATTTCTGTTAAATAAAAACTTTAACCCATGACTTGTTTGGAATTCAGATCAAGTCAACTGAAGAAGCATGCATTAGCAGAATAGGGGAGTTTCTTCATTCTCATAACTTATCTCAAGACAGGTTATTTGCTAGTTTATGACTAGGTTGGTTCTGGATAAAGCATCTCAAAAACGTTCCTACTCTAGAGCTTTCATTCATTTTCAGGCAACTTCCATGTATCAACCCATGCAGCTGAAGAGCAGCCAGAGGAGATAAACTTTGCTCATATAATCCATGACCTAAGGTTTGGTGCATTGATTACAAATCCAAATGTGCCTGGCAGCTTCAATCCTCTGAAAGGCTGGAGCAAGATTGATAACACTGGTATGTTTATTGCTTGAGATGGACTTAAATTCATTTTATTCCTAGGTGAACCCTTGAATTTTGTGAGCATGTTACTAAACTTGTTTTGTTTCCTCCAGCTGTAGAGTCTCATGATTATGTGATGAAGGTTGTTCCCACCATTTATGAAGATTATTATGGGAATACTATGGTGTCTTACCAGTACACTTATGCATACCGTGTAAGTTGCATCAGTGTTTTCCACTGTGTACCTGACCCAATCAAAACTGTAATGATAATATGTGTCATTTTCTTTCAAAATTTAGAGCTTTGTATCCTTTAGCCATGGAGGACGTGTGATCCCAGCCCTCTGGTTTCGCTATGATCTCAACCCAATCACTGTCAAGTATCATGAGAAGAGTGCTCCTTTCTACAGTTTTCTAACCACTGTGAGTTATATTGCAATCTATTTGCTCTTGTTAGGATGTGTACATTCTATATTTTGATATCAGTAGAGGAAAATCTATGGATCAAAGGAAGTAGCAGCACTATATTTCAATGCAGCTGATGTCATCATCGTATTAGATGCCTACCTCTCACTTGTTGTCTGAGAAATGGTAAAACTACTTTTGTTACATAGATCATCTTACTATTCTCAATTCTCATGTGATAAAGCAGTTCCTTTGATAATGATTGAAAGATATATGTTCTTTTAATTTCAAGTTCTAAAGTACTTATCCTTCTCTCCATTAGATCTGTGCTATAATTGGAGGGACCTTCACTGTGGCAGGAATAATAGACTCCTGCATTTTCACAGCCTCAGAGATCTTCAAGAAATTTGAAATTGGGAAGTTGAGTTGATTTTTTTAAAATGAAATGTTGTTGCCCATTGGTATCCTTTAGTCAGAGGTTGAAAGTTGATTTTGGTGAGAAAGAAAGAGATAGGGCTTGGCATTATTCAGGTGACTATTGCACTGGTCTGATTCAGTCGATCTCTCATTTCCCATTTCTGGTTTATCAACCTGCCTGATTCTATATTTTTTCAGTTCAACAACTTCACCATTCAACCAAGAGTTCAATATTATGAAGACCATGCATTCCCCTGAATTAATCGAGATAGGTTTGAATTACTTTTGCAAGAAATTCTTAGAACATACAAATACTTGCAGTGGTGCAAAAGTCTGTGATCTGGTAGCCTACTATTTATGCATTTGAAGAGCATTAATTTTTCAGAGGGTAAGTGGGCTCATAGTGTCTCTTCCTGGTTCCCATCTCATACACATTAAGAATCTCAGGGTACAGATTGACAAGGTCCATTCTGCCTTTTTTTAAAAACTGCTTTTCTTCTTTAGTGGTAATTTGGATTAAAAGATAAGGACATAAGTGGGGTTTGGGCATGCAAATGGGAACCTATGGTCTGTCACTGTGATTTTTTTAGGGCCTTTTGTTATTCTTTATGAATTTGATTGTTGAATAGAAGTTTGGTGTGTAAGATTTGATTGAGACTTCATTTGGCCTTATTATGGGGTTCCTTCTTCGGTTGAGAGGAATGTCTTTTGTGTGAAACACTTCATGATTTAGCTATGCTGAAATGAGTAATGGATATGTCTTATTGCAAGAGAATATGATATACTGCACAGTGTCTCAGTTGGATTTGTGTGCATTTTCACCTTGGAGGTGTATTTTTTCACATTTGAAATTATACTTGTTGAAGAAAATTTCAGTCCAATGTCTCATTCCATGTTGGTCACCATATGCATTGCACATTGTTGTTAGTGACATTCACAACTGACAACATTTTGGAAAGAAACCACTATGAAATGGATTCAGAGCATGTATTTCAAGCTTAGGAAGCTTGCAAGTAGTATTGTTGATAAATTTCAACTATAACAAGGATGAGTTCCCACAGTTGGAAGTTGCATCTTTTCTTAAACACTAAAAAATACCAAAGTGAAAGCTCAAACATAAATTCTTCCTTGCTTGGCTAAATTGGTTAATTTGGAAGATCATTTTCCTGGAATTCAAAACATCAAATTCTCATATTCTCTGGTTAATGGCAAACTGATGCTGATTGCTAGCCCTTTTGCATAAGAGCTTTCAAACAATGACCACATCATAGGTAATGAAGAGGCAGTGAGAAGCCACAGAAAGACATACAATTCCCTAAATTTGCTCATTTTGAGTACAGGGTGTCTCAAAGAAAAGTTAATGCTGGGAAAAGGGAATTTTCTTGTATTATATTGTATTTGAATGAAAGTTTTAATGGCAGTTAGAATGAAAAGGGAATAAGCTTTTGATTCCTGAAGATTGCATATAGATCAATGACCTCAGAAGCAAGATATGGAAAGGCAAAGTTTGTTAGCAGTACTCAGACATGCTAGTGAACTACCGTAAGAAGCCTATACAGGGTGTCCTGTAAGTCACTATACCATTTCAAAAAATCTCATTACTAAACAGTTGGCACAAAAAAGAAATAACATTAACTGAATGATTGCATGTCATTTGGAATTATCTTTGTCGAAAATGGAGGTATTTCTGAGTTTTGAATGTACTTCAAAATGCCCTCTGTCTGTATCAATACATTTGGCATGAGGCTTGGCACCAAGAAATTGCCAAAACTCCCTTTTTAACTCTGATGGGACTCTCACAAAGGTCTCCATCCAGGTGGCACCTTTTCTTTGTTGCTCCAGTGTCAATTGCAAAGCCTTTTTTCCTGACAGTGAAAGTAAGCTTAATTAATTAATCCTTTTTTCTGTTTCTCAAGTCTAACTGAAATTAGGAGAAAAAAAAAACCCAGTAATTTTCTAGAAGAGGATTCAACAAGGTGTACCATTAATCGTTCTTTCTAGTATGCATTTCAAGCAATTTCCATTGAGTCTTATTCCAAGTCACTGTGAAAAAAATTCCAAAGAATGTTCTTTCCATCAATGCTAACATCAGTGACCTGCTTGTAGCAGTTTCGAAGCGAAAATTCCTCCATTATTTGTTGCATTAAACACTCTTATTGGTGACCAATCTTCACAAGAGTAAGAACAATGAACATTTACTCTATGCCCATGTTCAATATTTGTTTGAGCAAACATTTAAAAAAAAGCTTGTGTAGCTCTGGGGAAGCTTACCAAAAATTCCAGCAAAGTGGTTGTGTCCCAAACCAGAATTGCAACTGTTCTGGTTGTCCTCAGAGAGCAAGAAGTGAGAACAATATTGAGATATATGAAGGGACATGTACCCCAAAGCAATCTATTAAAATAGTGGTTCTCAAATTTCCTTTCACTCACATTGACCCTCGTGTCAAGGGGGTCGCAACCTGTTTGAGAAGTGCCACATTAAAAGGCTCTCCAGATAAACTGGCATTTCAAGAGCAAGCCGCCAAAGGATTTTGCTGAAAGATCTGGGATTATTTTCATACTGAATCCAGGTTAAGCCAAAGTTAGCATGTCTAGACATGGTGTTTCAGAGAATGTTTTGCTAAATATTTCTCAATAAGTGCAGAGAAGATCCAGATTTTCTCTATTCCATTTGGTTCTCAAATGAGAGTAATTTTCATTTTGACAGACTTGTGTGCTCAAGAAACTCAGTCTACTTCGGTACCCACAGACTATATGACACCTAAGAGGCCACAGCATTTTCTGAAGTGACTGTGTTTTTGCACTTTTAATGGAAGCCTTGTTAATAATTAATCATGCATGGTATCATTAGATCATTCTTTTTTTAAAATGAAAACAAACCAAGTGCAAATGCAGAGAATTATTGGAAAATCTTGTAGATTTTTTGCCAGAAATGTTGGTTTCCCAATGCAGAACAGATGTGGTTCCAGCAGGACAGTGAAATACATCATACATAGCACTTTAATTTCTTTGTGAGACTTTTGAGGGCAAGTTCACATCATGGCCTAGCCTAGTCTGATCTGATTTCTGGCTGTGGGGCCACTTGAAGAATCACATATACAGACCAGGTAAACCTCAGTCTCACCAAGAATGTCAAAAGAGGATCTGCACAGAGGTCTCTAAAATCAGAGCAGAAACAGCTCAGAGAATAAAATCTTGTTAATTGTCTGAAGGTGTGCTGGCATTAAGGAAGAGCACACCTTTAACATGTTCTTTTGCAATGCTGAGCAAATTTCTTTGAGTCTAATTTTCCCTGTTCTCTATCTCAATTCATAAATAATTAATTTTCATGTGGTTTGTACATAAAGAAAGTTTATCTCTTCTCTTGTAAACTGACACAATTTTTTATTCAAGTATAATACAGGGAAAAAATATTGCAAAATTAATTTTTTTTGAGACACCCTGTATTTCTTAAACCTAACTCTGAGGATCACACATTGCTTTCCTGTGTTATTCAAGTTCTTGAAATTACTGAGAACTTGAATTTTATGATATCACCCAAGCCACCTTCAATGATATCTCCAGATTGCACAGGGCCCACACCAGCAGGAGTTCCTGTGAGAATAAGGTCTCCTTCTTCAAGAGTAAAGTAATCACTGATGTAAGAGATAAGTTTCTGGATGGGAAAGATCATATCCTTTGTTGTCCCTTCCTGTTTCATAACTCCATTTACAGTGCACCAAAGCCTCTCAGAGGAAGGATTCTTCACCTCATCTTGACTGAGAAATCGACTAACAGGGCAGGAAGTATCAAATCCTTTTGCTAATGACCATGGTGCACTTTTTTTCTTGGCTTCATCCTAGAAGAGTCATTAAATGGTTATTGCACTATGTTGCTTCAGTTATTCATTGCAACTCTGAGAAATAAGCTTTGAATGGCATACCTGGAAGTCTCTAGCAGTCATATCCAAAGCTAGAACATAACCACCTATATGCTGTGTTGCTTGGTGTTCTGGTACTCGAGAGCATTTTGAGCCAATGACAACTCCCAATTCTATTTCATGATGTAGCACATGGCATCCTAAAGGAATCTGGAAAATAAGGCACTATTTGATGTTTTTCATACTCATGTATGTCTGTGTCTCATGCCTGAGGTAGGCTTACCTCTATCTTTTGCCCTTCTAAAATATAGCTTGATGGTGGTTTGAGGAATAGCAGAGGCTTGTCTGGAATCACATTCCCTAATTCTGCCGCATGGTCTCTGTAGGGATAGGTGATGAAAAATAAATTTTCATAAGACAATTTTTTTGCTGGGGTGGGCCAATAAAAATTAAAATGACATTTCCAGAATTGAATTTTCATATGAATTTTTCCCTCCCTCCCATGATCACATGGAAGTAAGGTAAAAGGTGTGAAGCTCAATGGAGAGAAAAAAAAAAACTATTAGTAACTGGGTCGGACATAAATCAGAAAAGCATGGCTAGGCCCAAAAAAGCAAATCCTTTCTATTAACTCTTACCACGATCGTATGAATTCATCCTATGTCCCCTTAAAGCTTGAACCAGATTTCATTCGGGTGAATGGAACCGAGGATATGGCAGTTACTTCAGTTGGATCATCTGCGTTATTGCGGCATAGACAAATTAAGAACAAAAGGAAAACTCGCCGGTAATTTCTTCCAACGCCGATTATCTTTCGTCCAAATGCTGTGAACTTGTGCAATCTATCCATGTCTAGATATGCCGATGGCTTCAAGCTTAGGTTCAAAGTATTTTAATGTCTTCCTTGTGAACAGCAAAATGTTTTACGTTTCTGAAAGCACGTGCCTCTAACGCATCGCCATGAAACCGTGGTAGGTGCAACATGCCCAACTAGCATGTGACGCTATCGAACTTGCCAAATAACCGCTTTCATTGTTGACAATTTGACTGAGCTTTCTAATGAGGGAAGTTGATGTTCATAATGTTATCCTCATTTGGCACTTGTGGAAAAATGCTTCCTTTCCCGAGTTGTATTAAGTTTTTTATTGTGCCAAAAAAAATTGGTTATCGAAATTGGACAGCCTTGTTGAGCATCACGAATCCCATGGCGTTTTCAATCATGGTGGAGAAGGAGGTATTGGAAATGCCTAGCCTAGGAGCTTACAAAATTCAGATTACAGAGAAGTCTGCGGTAGGCATTTCTCTAGTTTCTCTTTATTTCAAGAAATGCCGTAGAGATAGAGGCCCTAGGCCTAGGTCAAAAGGTCAAACCTTAAGCTTATAGAGGGAATGGACTGCCTTCTCGCTTGATATGAAGTGTGCATTTATTCAGGCTTAATTCGGTAACTACCGTACAAAATTTAGTCATTTGTGTAGGCTGTGCTACAAATTTGTAAAGTCTGGTTCTCCGTGTATATTCCTGAAGACATGTGGTAGTAATTAGGCAAAGTGTTTTGAAGAGATTAAATAATGAGTTAAACATATGGTCTTCTGGGTTCTGGTAGTTACAGGATCAGGTGTAAGCTTGCTAACCCTGATATGCTCAAGACAAGGTGAGCTGCTCCTTCAATGGTTTGGGAATTAATTCTTATTACTTTTTGCATTCTGCATTTTATTTCTGTTGTGTATTCAAGGTGAGATTTCCATGAAAGAAAGAACACTGCCTATGGAGCCCATGTTGAAGGTGGTACAAATTCATCTGCTAATCACTATAATTGACAAAAATCTATATCTAATGTACTTCACTAGGATAATATTGATATATTAAGATGGGATTTTTATGTGCTGGAACTGATATTGATCACATGAAGGAGAGTTAATTTCCCTTCCAGATGATTTTTGTTGATGTTGACCCTAAATCCAGTTCACCATTATTATGACTTGAATATATACTTGCAGCTATGGATTTAGCTTGGTCCTGGTCTATAGATTCAGTTTGTTCCAGTTCAACATTGAAGTGAAAAAAGGATTGAGGATTTATATCTGTTGGGCATATTTTTCCATTTTGTCATAAAAATTGCTTCTATGGACCAGCCCTCTTGAGTTTGAATTGACTTGTCTAAAAAAAAAATTTGTTAGTAGAGATGAAAGAGATGGGTACACTTCACCTAAAAGGTACTAAGTCTGAGGTTTAATGAGAAATCCATGAATATAAAGATTTTGTAACCCAAGAGGAGAGGGGATAGGCCAACAGAATTCTTGGCTAGTTCTAGGCCTACTAATGTTTCTCTGATATATCAGTATTCCAATGGGAATTTAAAAGCTTCTTACTTTTAGATATAGGCTTACTCTGTTCCTGTGAATCATGCCAGCAAGATCTCGATCACGTGAGAGAGATGACAGACACAATAGAGAAAGACGCAGATCAAAATCAAGAGAGAAATTGAAGGAGAGAGAGAAGGAGCGTGATCGCGACAAAGACAGAGAACGTGATCGTGACAGAGACAGGGACCGTGATCGCTTTCGGGATCGAGACAGGGAACGTGATCGAGAGCGAGACAGAGATCGTGATCGCGACCGGCATCGAGACAGAGATAGGGAGCGTGATCGTGATTTGGAAAGAGACCGTGAAAGTGATAGATACAAGGACTATGATCAGCAGGGTGCTGATCGCTCTCATGGACGAAGGTGGGCAATTCCCAGGTCATCTGCTTGTTCCATATTTTCTTGTTTCTTTGAGGCTGGCTATTATCTATTCCAATTTTCACTGTTAAAATGGCAGACATGTAACACTGAGACAAAAAAAAATCATGATGGTATTTGGTTGATACTTTGGTTCAGTTGAAGCAAAATTCTGAGAACAGTATCATGCAGTTCCTATAGTATCTGATATGATGATTCTTGCGAGTGCTGTCGGAGAGAGGGGGACGGGGTGGAGACAGAGCAAATTTCCTTATATTGAAATTTTCCTTTGCTTTCCCCCTTACTTCCTCTGTCATCTTCTCCATCTCTCCATGGCTGATATGTAAGCATGTATTGATGAAGAGTGAGCTAGAATGAAGGAATTAATCTCATTCATGCTGACCTTGAAGGAGGATAGGTCCAGCCCCTTGCAAGGGAGGGGATTGCCTGGAATTATTGGGGGAGAAGTTGTAGGAACAGATCTAAATCCTGATGCTCACACACTTGCTGGAATGTCATGTCATATTTCCTTTGAATAAAGAAGAAAACATTCTTAAATGAGGAAATATGGGTATACTTGAATAAGACAAATATTCATAAATTGGGCTGGCATCTAGATATGTAGCCTATCATTTTTCAGTGACAAGATGATCTGCTTAGGTTGAGCATGGTATATATAATTGTGTTCTTCATGATAACAAGGTACTGGGAATCTTAACATTCTGACTGCAGAAAAACTTGTATTTGAATGAGTTCCTGATGTCACAGTCTTATGAACCCCACTTCTTCCTGCTGCAGTCAAAGAGGAAGTTTCATTGGTGTTGCCCTTGGTCTTGTATTATAGATATCCACACAATAGTGAGAAACATGCCACTTTGATTTCATTGCATTCTCATCTAGCCCATGTACATATTTCCTTGGATGATGTTGCACAATATAACACCTTTGATGCTATCCCTTCCAATTCTGAAAGTCAGAAAATATACTCCAGTGGCCTTGGATGGGCATGAATTGTTTGACAAAATGGAGTTTTGCAATACCATGCAGTTCCATTGAGCACCACTATGAAAAGAAGATGCTACTTGTGATTTCTCTACTGTTGGAATCTGGCCTCATTCTCTTGCATGACAATGAAGAAGCACATTGCAAAACAGAACCAGAAAAAAAAAAATAATTTCCTGGGGAAGGGAAATTCTACCACATCTGCATTTGCCATGAAATCAGAGTGGTTGTGACTGTTACCATTTATTTAGCATGGCACAGAGGTTCCTCTGTCTCTTCCACCCTCCCATCTATCATCATGCATCATCCTATCACCTTTTTCATTTTTCGTTTTTGGTAAAAGCTTGGATATCTATTTCACAGGTGCCAGGAAAAATTAATTTAGGTTCTTTTTAAATGTATAAAATAGATTGTGAACCTGGCCTTAGGGGGGGGCAGTTGTCCTGCCCCACCCCCATTCCACCACTGTATCCAATCCAAATTGAATTGATTCATTCTTCAGTTTATCTCTTTAAACTCTTGTAGGCCCTTTTCATGTATACATTTTTTATTTTTTTTATTTTAGCAAAGGCACAAGAACAACATCAGTTGGGTAGGCTTTTATCATGCTAACATTTTTTCAAGGTATGCTCTTTTTTTATGTTCATCTTCCTGCTTCTTTATTCAAATTATTATTGGAAAAGGGGATGGGCTGCTTGTCAATTCTTTCTCAAAAATTCAAAGAACATCTCTTGCCTTGAATATTTTATTTTTGGCTTATGTTTTTCACAGAAAATGCTTATTTGAAATTTAGGCTGAATTGTCTGTCAGGAAGTATGCTCAACCCAATTTATTTGATGTTCTGCTTGTAGCCGATCTCCACTATCAAAGAATATGTCCAAGTCACCTTTTGAGAAAGATGGAGACAGAAGTCGAGGACATCGCAGTAAACCTGTCCAGTATACTGGTGGGAGAACACAAAATGTACAAGAATCTGTTGCTGGTGAGTGTGGGTTGCTGACAATGCTTTGGATGCTTGCAGATAAAACATCTGGAATTACATACATCTCTGAGGGTACATGCTCAATCATAGGTGCAGGTACATGTTTCATCATTATTTATATTTCCAATGTTTTTCAGAGGATGAACTCACAGAGGAAGAGAAGAAGATGAAGGAAATCATGGGGTTCTGCCAGTTTGATACAACGCAAGGAAAGCACATTTCAGGAAATGATTCAGGCAATGTTCATGTAGTTCTCAAGAGGAAGTACCGTCAGTATATGAACAGACGTGGTGGATTTAATCGTCCCCTGGACTTTGTTGCTTGATAGAATCTGAAAATTATAAGTGATGCCTATATGTTCCCTTGTGGAAAGACATTTGACTATCTTCTTTTGAAACAGTCTTTTATCTTTCATATTTAAGATTTTGAATCCAAAAGAATTGGTACTATTGAAGGCACTTGATAGTTTGGTCAGAGATCTTTTCATAATTATCTTTGTTTCTTGAGTTTATAGATTTTTCATTTTTGTTAGCTAAAGAAATTCAGCAGTACATAATTATTTCCAGAGTTTGTAGATCTCCATTCTTTTCAACTCATTGACTGATCTGAGATGCTCTGGCCCTGCTTTTGTTCCCTTGTCCTTGCATATGCCCTTTTAGAATTGAATGTGTTCCATGTACTTTCAGAGCTATTTCTCACATGAGAAATATGGCCTCCTTGTAGAGGTTAAATTCTCTGACCCATATTTGCAAAGTATTCTCATTGTGTTGATTTAATGCTGCAGTTTCCAATTTTAAATCACCTATTGCACTTTTGAGCTGTGAATTATTGACAGTGTCCCTGCTTTCCCATTGATCTAAAAGAAACAGTACTATAAGGCAAAAGAATGATTAGACAAATATAGGATATCAAAATTCATTCATTATAAGCTCTGCAAGAAAATGTCACTTAGTAAAACCTTCATTTTATAGTGATTCATTTGAACTTGTCAGGTTTTTTTTTCTCCACTTCACCTTCACCTGTGGTTTCACAAGAAAATTTTTATTGCATCTAACTTTCCAACTTTTGAAGTCAGCTGATGCAGGTAGAGTTTGGTTTTCAGACAGAACCTGAGCTTGTTGCTTAAATTTTTTTACTTGAGAGCTGATAGATTCACCCAAGCATATGTTGGATAAGGGTATCATGATATTTATTGCAGCAGCACAAAGGTCTTTGCATTATTCCTCTATAAGTAACCAGCTATTGGAAGTGTCATACTCTGGTAGCAGTTCTTCAGCAGAGATTTGCTGCACAATTCAAATATTGCTCTTCCATTACATCAGTAAAGGGGCATTGCTGCTTTCTTTCCCTCCTTTAAGCTAAAGAGCTCTTCCCCCCCCCCGTAGACTTCCATGTATTCCTTAAGGATCGTTAACTAAAGGAGGTTTCAGCGAGATAGTTGAGGGAACCTGGTTTTTCCTCAGTTGCTTATCTACAAGGAGGCCATATTTCTCATGTGAGAAATAGCTCTGAAAGTACATGGAACACATTCAATTCTAAAAGGGCATATGCAAGGACAAGGGAACAAAAGCTCCCATAACATTTTCAGCCCTCCATTGTACCATAGGACACAGGTGGAGGGCTTCTGGTCTCATATATTATGACTCATTTTAATTATTTTCTTTGACCACCTCAGCCTTTGATTAAACTAGGTTTATGTTAAGCTTCATCATTCCCATTGTGAATCAATAGACTTACCTTAGTTTCAGTCAAAACCTATTCAAAACTAAGCTGCAAATAAGAATCTTTGTTTTGTGCTGGATTCCCTGGTGTAACTCCAAGCACATTTTCTGGAGGAAACTTTTGTGGCTCTCAGCTAGCCAAATAAAGGAACATTATTATCATTCTTCTCAGTTCCCTAAGACTTCATTGCAAATGGATATCGCTCCAGTATTCTCAGAATATTAGGGATAGTGGACATGATGGAATCAATGATGAATATACCAACTTTTTTATTTTTCCTAGGATCGAAAAACTTCAAATTTACATTTGCAATTTTGTTTCATAATGTGAGCAATTTGAATACTTTTTAAATGTTCACAAATCCTTCAAATTTGGTGGTATAGACAGTACTATGCAGTGAATGGTCAGATTGAAAATTTATTTATAAGAAGCAATTAAATTCTGTTTCATTCTGGAAGAGATGGTCAGTTTTGTCTTACAATGCTGATGGTGACAAATGATATTCGTGTCAACAATATTTGAGGACCTGGGAAGGGTGATACTTGTTTTCACTTGCTCAGAAAGTTTCAAATCCAGACCTTTTATGAGCAGGAGTTTTACTATTGATTGCTGTTTAACCCTCATGTCTGTTATTCTGGAGTGATCACCCCTTTTGCCCCATCCCAACCTCTGGTAAGGTATCCCAGGTCAAAGGAGCAAGTGTACAAAATGTATAAGCAACCTATCTTTGCTATAGTTGCACACCATTACCTTCATCAGCAATGATAGCCTTTTGTTTAAGAGAAAGAGTTAAATGCAACTCTCTAATGGGAAATTGAGAAGGGCCTAACCCCTTATTCATGATTATCATGGGATAGTCAGCAGATATATGGTGATTAGGGAATAAAATGTCAACTGTGGTTGGGTTTGAACCCAAATCCTTCCCATGATGGGACCTGTGACCCTCATGGGCTGTGTCAGGAAGTGAACTTCCTTCATGTGACACTATCATAAAAGTACTGAGGATATCGGAAACAAGAAAGAAAAAGGATACATTGATTGTTCAGTAAACCAAATTTGAGGATAGCGACTTTAACCAAAATTTTGCTCCCTGTGTTCTAGAAAAGTACAAGAGTTCTTGTATCCTTGTAGCTCTCATCAGCCATTCTCATTTTAAATTAGCCATTTTCCATTGGCATAATCTTCACATTTTACCATATTATTGTTGAATATTTTCCTGTGTGACCACATCCACTTTATTCCTGAGCATTTTCCTATGCAGAATATTCTCTTTTGAATTTTGGCTGCACCACCTTGAAGAGTCTCTCAGAATTTATTGCTAGTGGTTTGTCTGCTTTCATCTGTATGTTTACACTTAGTGAAAACTGAATCTTCTGCTCTAATGAATATATATCAATATAGATTCAAATCTAATTGTCCACAGTTCTGGACTGCAGGATTAACACATTCACCTATGAGATAGTCATGTAGTCTGAATGACAGAACATTCCATAGACATGTGAATTGTATCTCATATTGATTGTTGTCATTTACCTGTATTTCATAATTATAAACATAAAATAATGAGAATTTCTCAAATTAATTGCTGAAATATGGTATGTGAGCAACTGAATAATGTCAATGCCAATTGGTTTGAAGTGGATATAGCAAGAACAGCAGAACAAAAGTTAATAAAAAATGTTTTCTTATTTCTCTTTTAGGTGGATTTCGTTTTGTGATTAGTTCCAGCTATTATTTCCATTCTGAAGCCCTGAATCTAATCAGGTATCTTCTGAAACTTCTTAGTCTCTGCCACAGAAAGAAGGGCTCTGGGAGACTGACAGTGGTTGTCATTCTGACCCACCATGACTGCTTTGAACAGTTCTCCAATGTTGGGGTTGGGTAATCCTGGCATTACCATCCCAAACAGTCAACAGTTTCTCATGGTAAGTAGCATGAGCCTTAGAATAAGCACTAATGCTTCCATGCTCTCTTGAATGAATCCAGTACCCATTTGTCCATTTAGAGAAGTTCAATTAGAAATTATAATGCTTTCATAACTTTTTTTTTGGGGGGGGGGGGGGGGAGGTTCACTTTTGGATGAGTTATTTCTCTGCAGTACTGGGAGATTTTGAGCCAGTGCGTTCTTCTAAAGCCACGTTGCAGTAGGAGAGTGCTTTCCAGCAAAATTT
>CAJPEV010001156.1:0-75431 GCA_905338385.1 Darwinula stevensoni
ATCGGCGGCTGGTATTAGCGTGACGGAGTCATGCTTCATGAGTCTAATAATGGCTAATGATGGCTAATGATGGCTTATGATGGCTTATGATGGCTTATGATGGCTTATGATGGCTGGGGAGCATCGGGCCGAAATGAAGCTTCCCCCATTTCGTTTCCCTTCATCGAGTGCTCTCCTTCCCTTCGGGGCCAGCGACGGGAATCGGCGACGAACGCTTTAAGGCTCCCTTCATCAATCACGCAGCTTCGCCTTCTTTCATCAGCCGACTTCATGCATGCGAGGGCATTCAAGGCAGAATGAAGATGGAAAACGATACCGAGCTGAGCATACTTATCGCCGACAGGAGCAATACCGATAAATATCTCGATATCGCGATAATTGGCAGAGTCGTTTTTCGTTTCAAAGCAAGTAGCAAGGAAGTTACGCAAAATTTGTGCGGATCCCAAATACCTATTTAGCAAATATTTAGCAAATTTCCTTGTTTACCATTTTAAAAAATTTAAAGCGTCAAATTGTGCATTAATTGAATTTTTTGTGTAAAATTTGATAAATACTAAAAATAAAGACCTCCTGCGTCCCCCGTTTCTGCGTGGAGCCAGCGGCGCTGGAGAAAGACCTGCGATGCCGCCTCGCTCGGGGCGCCGGGCCGCGGTGGTCCCTGTGGAAGCAGGAGGAGCTGTCTCGCGTCCCCTTCGTGGCCGTCTTCAGGGACTTCCTCGGGCCGGGGGAGGTCGAGGAGCTCATCGAAGTCGCCGTCGCACGGCACGGCCTCCACCGGAGCCTCCATCACGGGAAGGGAGGCTACGGCGTCTCGTCGGACAAACGCACGAGCAAGCAGTCAGTTCATCTCGATTATTTATTTTCATCTGCGAAATTTTTAAATTTATTTTAAATTTGTCTGTGATTTACGGCGAAGTCTCGTCGAGATTTCTCGCATTTATCGAACGTGGGGAAACGGAAGCTCCATTGCAGGCACGCTTCGGAATTTCTGGTTTCCTTCGTTGACTTCAACGGGAAAAAACGTTTTTGAATGGGAAACGATTTCGATCAGATCCCATCGATAATCGTCGATCTTTTTTTCTCGCAAATTACGGGTACCGGTAAATTGGAAGCGCATGGTAGCCGACGCAAGTATAAATAACATACGACCGGTGCCAATTTTTGCCGATTGTGCCAATTTCACGCACAGGCACGCGTTGCTCCGGCGGGCGAAAAAATGTTATTTGTTTTTAATTTTGATGATTTAAAATCCCAAAGTAACTGTAAATAGTAAAATACTCTTTGGGGTACATTAAACATTGATAATGTTTATTGATTATTCAAAGTTTATTACTTTGCCCTGTAATGCTTTTTCGTGCATATTTCATGCCAATTTCCCCCTTTTATTGCCAATTTACATGCACATTTCAGGACTTTCCCATGCATAAAAGCCACTCCCCGCTCATGCGACACGTCGCGATCGATACGACCTGGAAAAGGGGGGGCAGGGGGCGGGGGTTGGGCAGGGGGGGGGGGCAATTTGGGGTCGTGTTTTCCCCCGAGCCCTAAAAAATCATTAAACCGACCATGCAAATAATTGCTCAGCACATCGCTTTCGTGCGAGAAGCGGACCAACCTGCCAACGCAAACTGAAACGTCCAGTGGACCAACTGCTCCTATCCCCTCAAACTTGACTTTCATCATTTTCTGAATCTTCAGCAGCTCATTATTGAAATTTCACATGATGGCTGGATGGCTTCGAGGGTTGCAATTGTTTGGATTTTTTTTTTTAATGTGTATTAGAGGAAATAAAAACTAGTTTTTGGTTATTAAAAATCGTTTGTCCCGTCCCGTGAATAAAGCGAGTCGCGACGCGGAACTTCCCGTTCCGTGCAGGGCTCTACCGATTTGCGCGGAGGCGCGTGACGAAGCAGGCACGAAAGCACGAAAGCCATCCTCAAAACGGCCGCAAATCTGAGAATTCCGCCGGAATTAAAGAAGATTCGATAAAGCTTTCAAGAATGTGCAATATCCGAAGCGCAAAGAAGGGCGACTGCAACCTCCCCAATAAAAAATTCAACCATAAACTCAAGAAAAGAGGATAATAAAAAAAAACCACTTCCACTAAAGAAAATTGGACCCAATTTATGAATCCCACGTCCGAACGCGACAGGGCGTGGCTGCAGGACGCGGACGGGGAGCTGGTGAGGAAGCTGTCGACTCGCGTGAAGGAGGCGACGGGGCTGGAGGTGTTTCCGGAGGTGATCGCCTCCGAGAACTTCCAAGTGGCGAATTATGGGATCGGGGGTCAGTTCACGACGCATCTCGACTCGCCCCTGATCGGTGACGAGGACTTGGACCCGATGACGGCTTTTAGGGGGAACCGC
This sequence comes from Darwinula stevensoni, assembly GCA_905338385.1. NCBI lineage: Eukaryota > Metazoa > Arthropoda > Ostracoda > Podocopida > Darwinulidae > Darwinula > Darwinula stevensoni. Next base: position 2,367 of record CAJPEV010001156.1, read on the forward strand.
CTCGCCACGCTCATGGTCTATGTGAGTTATTTTTTTAAATTACGAAGTGACACGGTGGATCGAGGGTTGGTTTTCTACGAGGAGACACGGAGACAAAATGGATTCACCGGTTGCTGATGGCAACCAGTCGCTTAATGCGTGCCAAATCTGAGGCTATAACCTTTGCACTCCGTCACGTCTTTGGATGCTTCGGGCGTCGTCCAGGAGAGACAGAGAAAAATTCGAGGCGTGTAACGGAAACCAGCTTTTGCCTTCGAAACGCGGCAGTTCATTCGTTTCGGATGAGTCACAGCATAATCATTCGATGCAGAAATAACAGCAAAGGAAAGCGCGTCTATGCACAGATACAGGATCGACATCTGCCTGGAATCTAGGGCGACTAGAATCACCCGGAAAAGGTGGAGCGAAACTGGAACATAACAAGAGAACGTTTAATGGCGAATTAAAGAATCCCGCCAATTCATCGCCACCCAGTTGCGAAACCGAGTGAAATCGTAACTTCCTCCTCCGCCACTCTCATCCACTCTCATCACAGATCGACCCCCCCCCCCCCCCCCCCCCCCCACCATCGAGGGCCCCGCCCCCCCCCCCCCCCCCCCCATATCGAATGAATGAGGGAAGGCGGACGTTGTTTGTCGATGAAGTAAAACAATACCCTCAGACTCCGAAAAAATTAGAAGGAAGGGATTTTCTCATCAGACTTTACAAAATTAAAAAAAAAAGGTCGGCAATAGAAAGTAAGAAATTCAGGGAGAATGCCGTCCATAATAAAAATCGAGAAATGCAAAACAAAGGGTCCAAGTTTCACAGCTTCAAAGAATTCCTCAGCTTAAATAACCGGATATCAGTGAGAGAATTGATTATTTTCTCTCGCACTCTTTTTTTTTAAATTCAAATATCCTTGACCTTTGTTCCATGATTGAGACCAGATGAGGCCTGTACATAAAAAAAAAATAAACTTTAAACGTTCCAGCCTGAGTAGAGACGCGAATAAAGAGCTTCGAGGGCGACCGACTGTCCGTGCCAAACGTATCAAATTTCACGAGTGCAAATTCAGGAATTGCGAAAGGAACTGCAAGGTGCAAGGCCAGATTGGCTGGCCGCGTGGCGAATCGTCGTTCAGCTCGTCTCAGCTGATAAAATGAACGAAATATAAAAATGCCAGGTGGGAAATCGCTGAGGTTCCAGCATTCTCGATTTAAAAAAAAAAAATAAGAATTTTTTTTTGGTCGTGAATGAAAAGGTTGCAAGTTTTTCAGCATGTCGTGCGTGAAAGCAGTTTAATTTTCGACGTACGGGCATTATATAACCTTTATCAACGGTTTTAAAAAGCGTTAATTAGCTGATGAGATTGAATTTACTTACATGACTCGACAATCTTTTCAGCAAGCAACCGTGTTTTCATGCTCTGTCCTCAGCCGCCAGAGATGCGAAATTCTGGATTCGTTTTGTCCTCAACCGAGAACATCCGAAATGTGAAGGGCAGAGAATTAAAACACGTTTTTATCGCTGGTTTCGAATCGGATGCCGAAGCACCTACGGTTGCCACGGCCACCAATGCTCAGCCGACGCATTTCTCGCAGTTTTGAAGGAAACATCTCAAGAAAAGCGAACAGTTTCCTTCATAACTGAAAGAGTTTTCGCTCAATATCACTCGGATTTAACTATTGCATCAAAATGAGTGCAATCTAGCATTGAGGTCCTCACAGGATGAACATGGCAAATAAGGACATGGACTTCCCGGATATTGTTAAACTGGCCTGAAAGTAAATTCCCCCCATTTACGGACAGGATTCCTGCCCATCACAGAGCTTCGTTCAACCCTCACTAGGTGTCTCTCGCGAGTGAATGAAATTCTATTCCTCTTCGACTCGAGTCTCATCATGAGACTCTCATGATTCAAAGTTGTTCGCTTCTCGAGGGGAGGGGGGGAAGGGGGGGAGGTGAGGGGGGGAAGGGGGGGGGGGGGAGGGAGNGATCGAAGAGGTGAGGGGGGGGGGGAGGGGGGGAAGGGGGGGGCTGAGTCCTTACAATGCCGTTCAATCGTGTTGAACTTGACGAGACCTGGATTGGAGTTGGAGGCGCCAGGGTCCTCCATTGAGAAGTATCTGCACATGGGCGTTCGTAAAACGAAGGACGGCATGAGGATGAGTGCGAGGCAGGGTCGATAATTCATTTCCTACTCGGGATTCAAGCGGGGTCGTGTGTCGCATGGCGAAAGTGCGTCTCGGCGGGGAAACGCGATCGTTTCGTCGCGTGTTCGCCGGGGGGAAATTATTTTTTGAGGACGTGGGAAGGTGCGGTTGTTCCGTCGCTCTTTTTGAACTTCTCACCTGGCGTGGGCGGATTGCTTCTGGGTCTGACTTGAAAGGAACACGTGGGGTCTGGATCCTTTTGCATATGCAAAATGTGTTCGAATCACTTCCTTACATGTTTAGCGCTCCAAAAAGTGGCAGTTTTTCGAGCCTCCTCCGGTAAAAAAATTTTACAATCACATTTATAAGCGTCTCAGACGATTCATATCACCTACAAGCGCCTAAGTAATATATGTACATGGTAACAAGTTTCACGAAAGGACATTCATATATTCCAGTCGTATATCTGACTCACCACGAGAGTCGAAATACTAGAGGTCACGCCTTCTGCCAACCGGAATCGACATGATTCCATCTGTCATATCTATCACAGCAAACGCCGGAGACAGCGAACGGGCCAACGGCCAAGCGCGGTCTGTGCAGCAAAAACTTCACGTTCCCTCGCATCAGGGATGTCAGATCCGGAAATAATCCACCAAGGCTACAATTCAACGTTACGTGACATGAATGCATATCTAGACGCTTCAATTAGAGTCAATCCATTTATTTTGAAAGCGTCCTCCATATGTCTCCCCCAACGATTGCCCCAAAGTCGTGTCATGAGACGAAAACCTGCGGAGAAAGTGAAGGAACACTCGTGCAACAATGTCCCCGAGGAACAACGGGTTAATGGCGTGATCCTACGCACGTGTGAGCTGTAAGCCGACACTCGCTCGAACGTTTCCTCTCTGCAACTCCACCACACGCCAATTAATGGTTATGAGGGGTCGCATCGGGCCTGTGCTCACTCGTGCCATCGTGAACGACTCCTGCAAGCCCTCATTCGCAATGGCTCCGACCGTCGAGACGCACTCGTCTGCTTCTCACTCCTTTTGAATTTTTTAACGTCAAGTTCGGCGCACTTCAACCGAGGTCATCATTTGGGCATCTCAGCAATCGGTGAGTTACTTTTGTTAGGCCTAATATCGGTATTCTGTGTTAGGCTTTGACTTAGTCCTCCGTTGAACTTCTTACCTTGTACTTATTCAACAGGTGGCCTCAAAGGCTTACGTTACGCCTATACTTAAGCCTAATCAGCTGGTCCACAGTAGGAAAATTTTCTATTAAGATTACTTGGGGCTTCGCCTTCCACACATTCGTCGCGAATTGCTTCAAGATTTCACAATAGTGAGGTAATCCTTATAGTGCGATGACAATCTGGTGTTTCCAGGCATTATGATGACTTTATGAACGTTACATTAAAGCATGCAACAGAGGCAGTGTCAAATACTTTTTTTTCTTCTGAAGCCTAAGCGAACATTTCAGTGGACAAGACATTCTGGAATTGGATGGTGTGAAAGAAGTAATTCATTAATTCATGTTGATTTGCTTCGGTTATTGTGATATGGACTGAAGGTCAATGGACAAGTGAATAAAAGGGTGAATACGTTGATACTTATTCACTCTCAGTTATTAATAATGCCGGTCTTGCTGATACTGGAGGCATCCAAGGCATCAAGAGTTCCTTTGTAAGCTGATCAAATTTTAAGGGAAATTCTTACACATTTTTCAGGTTTCCTGAGCTTGACTCTGGTTAGGCCAATCAGAGAAAAAGAATGTCAGTGCATTATCTCTTTTTCATTGCATTTCTGGAAACCAATTAAAATGTGAAGAATGGATGGTTGGGGTCTTATGAAATTAAAAGGAAATGAATTCATATAATCAGCAGTGATGACCAAATTAAGAAGAAATATCCCCCAAGAATAGCTCCTCTGAATATAATTTGTTAAAATATTCAATGTAGTTTCAATTGATTGGAAGAGTGAAAGACTGGAAACTGAAATCTCATGAGGTAAATTGCTGCTGTTGCTAGGCTGACCCCAATGTTGACACATTCTTAAAGATGTAGTATTTTGACCAGGGTCACCCAGTGAGGCTTGTGAAACACCCATAGTCTTATTGGAAATGTTTGAGCTATTTTTGCTCTAATACATTTTTCTCTGCTTAATCAAGAACAATGAAGTTCTGTTGTTTCTGCTACCCACCATTTATTGCTGTTGGTGGCTGACCATATTTTAGGTCTGTTCACTGAGGATATAGACCCTTAACTCTTCTCAAGTTTGAATCTTGCTGGCAGTTTTTCACAGGTGGGAATGCACATGGCAAAATTTCAGAATTTGATTTTCATGCATACCTGAAATTCTTTCACATATTTTATGAGGTGTCAATAGAGCAGAAGGTGTAATCTTGCTAATGCCATTTTGTGTGACATAGTTGGAATTTAGAGAACATTTTGCTGTACTTCCATCTATGAATTTCAGTGATATATAAATCCCATCTATCAAATTTCAACTGTAATATCATTTGATGTTGATTTCATATTTTTTATTTCTGTAACTGTATTGTAACTAGAAAAGAGATTATGGATTAGCTAAGGTATTAAAGTTAGGTTGCCAAATTTTATGCATTTCTTGTGGCAGTGTAAGGCACATGTCTACCAATAGATTCAGTAGCTGATGACACTCATTTGGCAGTTCCCCATGGAGATTTTATTTTATTTTCATGTACATTCTACTAAATGTAGGTTCTCTATCAACTTTGAGGCCTCCATCTTCATCCTCATCACACAGCCATAACATGTGATCTAATGAAGTTAGAATCCCTCTTACATGAACACAGGGAAATAACCCCATTGTTAGGGGGAAGCTAACCGGAGGGTTTCTTGTTTACACAAGAGAGACCCTATTCACACTTGAACTACTGTTCATGCCATATGGCATTTCAATGTGGCCAACTCTCACTGCTGTGCTTGGCAAGGAGAGGTTGGCTGGGCATTTAAATCCTCAGCTGTCAACATGTTAACAACTCCTTTTTTTTTTTTTAACCCCACATAACTTCCTGCTTCACTGTCAAGGTCTTATTCACTGCATCCCCCACCCTTCCTTTCCTTCCTCTCACTTGCATCCAATGACTCCAGCACACTCAGTAGACACTTAGCTGTCACTACTGTATGCTGTGAATGAAATAAAGAGCACAGTTCAAAGCCATGTTAATGTTGTATATGCAATATTTGTACTTGCAAAGCAAGTGATTTCTGGAATAACAATTAAATAAGATACAGTCTTCTTCTGTATGGAAAATAAGTTACAGTGAGATTATTTTTATTTCTGAGGCTTTCACTTTTTCTTTCTTGCTAATTTCACTTGTACTGTTTTCAGAAAAGGGACAAAATGGGGGCAGGAAAAGTGCAGAGAGGTGGTCAGGCAAGGCAAAACAACCAAAGCAACTTTGGAGGAGGATTTGAGGATTCACAGGACAAGGTTTTGTTCCTTCCAACGGCTCCTCAGGACGGTCCTGTTGCTTTGAATCCCAGTTGGGAGGAAAGAAGCCTCCCACCCGAGCAGCTGAACTTCCAAGATGTTGGGAGCGAGTTTGAAGCAACCAAAGAGCCGATCGACAAGTACCATTTGGTGTACCTGATCTTCGTCCTCCATGGTGTGGGCTCCCTCATGCCTTGGAACATGTTCATCACAGCCAAAGAGTACTTTGTGAACTATAAACTCAACTCAACCAGTGCAAGTGCAGAGATGAACTATTCTACATATTTCCTCAATTACTTGGGCTTTGCAGCCCAGGTTCCAAATCTCCTCTTCAACTGGATCAATGTCTTTGTGCACATGGGCGGAGATCTGACAAAGCGTGTTGTCTGGAGCTTGCTGTTTTCTACTGCCATATTTGTCCTCACCATTGTCCTATCTATTATGGACTCCAGTGACTGGATTCCTATCTTCTTCTGGATCACTATTGTCAGTGTTGTTCTACTAAACATCAGCAATGGCATTTACCAGAACACAGTCTATGGGATGGCAGCTAAGCTCCCCTTTAAGTTTACAGGGGGTGTTGTACTGGGCAGCAACATCAGTGGAACATTCACATCAATCATCAACATATTGGCCATTGCTCTTGCCCCCAACCCCCGTACGGCAGGGATTTATTACTTCATTGTTGCTCTGTTTGTTCTCCTTGCATGTCTTGATACCTACTTTGCTCTGCCTCTCCTAAAATTCTACCGCTACTTTGATAACATAGACCAGCGTCGACAGGCCATGAGGCGTAACATGCATTCATCTGTTCATGGGCGCAGCAAGGTCCGGTTATACTGGCACATCTTCAAGACAGCATTTCCACAGCTCTTCAATGTGTTCTTTGTCTTCTTTGTCACCCTGTCAATCTTCCCTGTTGTCCATGCCGACATCCGTCCAATGGATGAAAACTTCTTTATTCCCCCTACCTATTTCACTCCTATCACTTGCTTTCTCACCTTCAACACTTGTGCAATGCTTGGGAATCTCTTGCCAAATCTCTTTGTGTGGCCAAGTCCAAAATGGCTTTGGCTTCCAGTTTGTCTTCGTGTTTTCATGATCCCTTACTTTGTGCTATGCAATTATCATCCAGTTGCAGCAACACGTATTCTGCCAGTCCTGATCACCAATGATTATGCCTATTGGGTGATGGCCATCCTTATGGGTTTATCTTCTGGGTACTTCAGCTCCCTGGCAATGATGTATAGTCCACGGACGGTGGAACCAGAGCATGCCGGCACAGCTGGGATGTTTGCTGCTGCATCCCTTATCACAGGGATCTGCCTGGGAATCAATTTCTCTCTTGTGCTGTCCTGGTTTGTGCAGACAGTTACATTTGATTACCCATAGGTACTATCATGCTCTGTTTGAAGCTCTTTCTCTTCCAAGTGAATTCATTAGGTTTCTAAATTGGCATTCTTCCCCTCAGGAAGCTGTAAACTAGAGAATTGTATGCAGAGTTTATTAATGAAAAAACTAGTTTTGTTACTCATTCCTTGACTCTTGAATGGAGCTGCAGAGAATAGGTGAATGCCACTCAGGAGAATTACTTTTCAAATATGAAATACAATCAGGGAGAAAAAAGCAACTATGAGTGATAGAAACAGGAAGGCTTGCTTGTTTTCTCGCCATTGTTAGGAAGGGAATGAAGTCCCTGAAGCAGTTCACCAGTGGCTTTTCCTAATCTGTAGACTTCAGGGTGGAGTTGATATGTGAGTTTTATTCAGGGCCAGTGTGATGGTAGAGTAGAGGACTTGTCTTTGTTGTCTGTTCCGGTGCTTCAATGTAAGATTCCCATCACTTGCTTCATTGACATGGTGATGAGATTTTGAGAGAATTCTCTGCAATAATGCCTTATGGCTGCTCTATTGCTCTTCTAAATAACAATGAAGGCTTTGTTCAATTTTTAGAGCCTCTGAATATTGGTGTAAAGTACAATCATTTTTGGTCAAGTTAATTTCTATTTAAATGTTTCAAACTCAGTTAACCATGATAGTGTTGGGGAAGAAGCAATTGTTTCTTATTGGAGGCACTCTTGAGTGATGTAGGGTGTAAGTTTACTTGGGAGCCTCAAATTTCTCTGAGGAATCTCCTGAATCTGCAATTTTTTGCCCCTTCCTTCATGCATGGAGAATTTATAATACCCTGGAAAGACCTTTGGGGTTTTTTTTGGAGCAATTTCATTTGCCATGGAGTGATTCATTTTTATTTCTTAGTAGAACCACCCCACTGAAGTGCCATATTTTGTTGAAATTTCCTGAAAACTTCGAGACTGGGAGTGGATTATATATGTTGAATCTTATTTGAGTTACCCAATAAGTGCCTGTTTACTTTGTGGTTGTGGTGGTGAATTATTTTGTTCGTGCCATTTTAGTATAATTTGTCTAACTTGCTACTCACAGCACAAACTCCCATAGTTGATCATTGAAGATTCATGCAAATTTTGCCATAGTGTAACCATAATAAGCCATGACTGTGTAGAAACAGTATGTTTTCTGTGCTCTGTCATTTGTGATTAAAACTTGTTGCAATTTGCCTTCTATGGACTTCCTTCATGTAGAGATACAATTTTCATCTCTAGCAGAAAGGTGTTCTGAATAAGGCAATATGATCACCCATATTTCTGTGGACTACACAAGAGACAAGCTTCTTGTCAATGTTTTGAATACCAGAATGGGGCTATGAAAGAAGTATGCCTCGATTATCATGTTTGGATGACTCTTGATATGATGCAGATAATTACTGGAAGAAAACTAAGGACTTCCATGAATTGTTTTGCTGAACTGCCAAAGTGGGAATAATTGGTTGGAGAGCCTGGCTGTTCACTTCTCAGATTAATATTAATACTACAGCAGATAATAAACCACTTGGGATAGAGAGTTGGGGATTAAGTCAGAGTACTAAAATCATTTATGGGACAGTGTCAATTCTTATAATGCCTCTGAAGTGAGAGTGCATCCACTTAATATTCAGGGATTTCTTTAAATTAAGTATTCAAGAATGTTGCCATGATAATGTGCCATTCTCTTGCTAATTAGGATAAAAGTTGTAAATCAGTTGCACTTGGAATGAGATGCTCTGAAATGGAGTTCTGTGAGAGCCAGTGGCTTTTCATGGCAATGATTGCATTTACAAGAGGTCAAGAAAGAAATTGACATTGAATCTAAGTTCAGATTTTCATGAAGAAAACAAAGGGCATTATACTTGAAGAATACTCTCATTGCTGCAGGTTTTTTTCCTCAACCAAACATCTCTGACATTGAGGATTTCCCAATGCTGTGGAAAATTTATCCAAACAAAGCTCAATGCTCCTCAGTGGCATGTATGGTATAACTTCTCTTACGTGTCTCTCCTTATTTTTGAATCATCACATCCTGGGTGAGAAAATGCCAGCCTCTGTATTGAAAGGCACAAACCCCAGTATTTACTGAAATATAGTTTGTTTTTTCCTTCTTAAGGGCTTGGGCTAGCAAGAAGTTTTGATCAATGAGGTGAGAAATGATCAAACTTTTGGTTCAATGGCTGCTGTATTGAAGCATAGGGAGAAAAAATATACTTCTTTGTCAATCAGCTGATTTCCTTTTCAACTCTTCAGCTTTTCAATTTATCTATTTCTGGTGTCTGACCAGAACAGTATAGGGTGGGCCATAAATATTCAAACCAAATTGAAGTCTTGTATTTCCTTTACTGGTAACTTCTCATGGAATCAATTGAATTTCAACAAGAAAAAAGTGCTCACAGTAACTATTCACAAAATATGTTTGATGTGTCCCTGTTCTTGATGGCAACTTGGAATCTTCAAGTCTGTGAGTCAGTCGTACTGGACAGACATGGTTTCACTCCTCTTTCAGCATGAACCTTAACTAGTTCAGTTCGCTGGATTTTGTTTATGGGCACTGGAGCTTCCAGCTGACATTGCATACAGTAATCCATTTGATTACAGTCAGAGTTGAATGGGAGTCATTCGTATTCTTTGATCATTTCCACCTAGTAGTCAGCCAGACGATTTCTTGAACCTCAAGCCATTCCTAGGCAGAAGAGGATTCATGTTAATACAGCTAAGGTTGACCACCAATGAGACACTCACATAGAAGTACAAAGCATTTTTTTCTTTGCTGTTTTTAGGTGCAAATAAATAGGAAAGTTACAAGTGGTATGAATATTTATGGCCCACCGTGTGTAATCTGAAATGCTAGGTGACAGATATTACAAAGTTAGTCTCAAATTTTCCAAGTAGCAAAGAGAGATCCAATAAGTAGAGCAACTAAAACAATAGCTCTAGAAACAAAACCGTACTATTGTCCATAGGCTTATTTTTGTTAGTGAGACACTCTAGAATATCCAATGAGCCATTTTTGCATGTGCTCTGCTTTCTCACAACTCTTAGTAAGCATAGGATAGGTCTTGATCATTTACAATGTAGCAACTTTCAGAATGATAGCATAAGTGACTATAAATGCACTGCACAGAGGTAGTACCCTGGCATGATTTTCAAGAAAGTATAATAAATAAGCCTCTGAATCATGAATGACTCATTTTGAATGGAGTGAGTCCTGATGCATAATGGAAAAGTTATGTCTTGGAAATTTTTGTTTTAAGCAGGATTCCTGCAAGAGTGTGTGACAAAACTTATTTATAAATTCTCATATGTAACATAAAGTGGCTATACAAGCCTGTGAAACCTAAACCCTATTGCATGGGAGGGTAGGGGGAGATGGCTGAGAGGGTGTCTCTGGTGCTTCAGAATTATGAGTAATAACCTTCAGTAGTCCAGGAACCCTGCATTCCTTGCCCCTCAATGTGATATTATAGGTTTTCCAAGTCAAACATTGCAAAAGTATTGAACAGGTATACAAAGTATACCATATCCATACCAGGGGAATGCCTTGTTGCATTTTCACGTGGCCTCAGATGCATTTGCTTCTTGTGCTCCTTTTGCAATTAATCTTATTTGGCAAGTATCTGTGTTCAGGTTAGTCCTAATAAGCTATCACCAACCATTGAGGGTGAGAGACCAGATTCCAAATATGAAAAAGAGAGAGGAAGGTTTTAGGACTTTCCTTAACACGTTGGCGACAATGCGTCCTGATGCCAGGATGAAGATTTTTTTTCAATGAATACCCTCTGGAACTGTTGAGAACATTCCAGAAGATTATGATTTCATAATAATGTCAATATTTTCTGAACTTTCATTATAAGAGCTAACCCACAAAAGGTAGTGTTTGAATTGACTCTGGAACTGATAGAGTAAATATTTCACATGATTCCAATATTGAATAGCTGAAAATATAAAGGACGCATTTTTTGACAAAAAAAAATGCGCATGGTCCCACGCGGCGGACAAGCAAAAATAGGCTGGTCGTCAACGTGTTAACAAGAACTACTTATTGGTTTTCCACATCGATTGCAGACATGAGGAAGTTGTGTACAGGATGAGTTTTAAGACATCAGAGCATTAGATTTCTTCAAGAATAACTGGAAAGAAAAGGTGAGTCACCAGTAGATAGTTTAGAGCATATTTTCAGCTGCAATCAAGTGACTGAGTTGGAGGTGGACCTTCAGTAGTACTGCCTGCCCTGCTCAGAGTGCAGACTTCAAACCACTACCCCTTCATCATTATGTCATCACCTGTTGAAAATGCAATCAAGCAAGATTCCAGCACATACAATCATACATCTCTGTGTGTCTGGAATAGAGTGATATGATATAAGCAGCTGTGCTGCAGCTTTCATGACATGGGGTTGTCACATTTGACTTCCAGATATGCATGTGGAGAGTCCAGCATCCAAAATGCCTGTCTACTGATTTTCATCATGTAACTTTTGACTGTCACGCAAGGGAGTGTCAAAATTGAACTTCCATTGAATCTTATACATTGTTATTGGGCTTGGAAAACCTATGCTTGTAATTGATAGCTTTTGTTCCTATTGATCTGGCATCAAAGGTTGCCAATAAGATCAACTGTAATATTGGTGTCATATGTAAATATATGCATGCATTTGGATCAAAACTTTTGCATATGGAATCATGCAAGATGAAGCATGAAGCCTGTCACTTGACTCAAGCATGATATGCAATTGCAGCATTATTGAATTGACCAATGTTTAACATGGTTTTCAATATAGGCATTCAGCACAGCAATGATTTTTACATTTTTGTTGTCTTTTGATGTTCCCTTGCAGCACAGCAACAATTTGAAAATCTTGTCACATTTGACTGTTATTTCCATATTCAACTTACTTTCCAAATGGAGCAAACTAAAACTCGTGTCCCAATGTCACTCTATTCTCCAGTGAGAAGGAAACTGCATCAAAGATTGGAAATGGGATAATCTCAGGACAAAGACTTGGGTTCTTGAAGACCACATTCCATCGAAAATGCCATGACATGGCCCATAGGTGTTAGATGTAACAACCTGTAATGTAAATTTCCAGCCAATATCTTGTATTTTTTTTTTAGATGAGCAGACTAGTCAAGTTATTTCTTGGGCCACTCAATATAATAAGTACAACATAAGAATAAAATAATTGCCTGTTGATCATGGTTGAGATTCAAATGGCTTGACCTTCCCAACCCCAGAAATTCCATTATCTAGTTGCATTGAGGGTAGTATTTACTGATGTTACATTTGCAAATAACTTTGAAAATCACAAGTAGCATTTTAAAATGGTCTTGATTTTTTACCATCATGCCTGAAAATGGATCATTTGAATCCTGTTAATTTCTCATTCTGTTCCAGTTTTTATGGAAATATTGAAATTTTTACATTCTAGTTGCAAACAAGTGGATCCGGAGCCATGAGCAGATGATGCATATTCCATGCTCAGCAGTTCGTCATCGCCACGGTCGTCAAATGGAAGGTTATCGTCCATTTTTGTAATTGATGGAGTAATTACTTGCAGCATTCTGCTTCTTGTTCATGAAGAATGTGGCATTAGACTAATATTTCCTAGCCACTTTGGCACTGCAATAAAAGATCTGCTCAGCTCATAAGTTACTCTTCTCTTTAGCACAAACAAGTATGGACATGGACAATGACAATTAGGGCTGTCACGATAGACAATGCATCAATACCACTATCAATGGTTGGAGGCGTCATGTACTCAAACGGGGTTTTCTATCCGTTTGTGACCCCTTTTCATCCTCACCATTGGGCATGAACCCAGCCCCCTCACCTTGGGCCAGAGGACTACTTTCTCCGGCCAGCTTTACCCTTAAATAGGGGAGGTCCCCTGATATTCTAGCATTCTCCAGGCATTCCTGAGGTATTCGTGGATCTTTTACTCCTCGGCAGTGCATTTTGAGTGTCTCTCATCACTTCCTGAAAACAACAGAATGCTACTACCACTTCGTCCACATCCTGGTGACCTCCATTCGGAGGATATTCTGTCCTAAAACTATTAAACCTTGTGCAAATGGTATCAAGTGTATTTCCTTTCCCTACCACGCAATACTGTTCACGTGAGGCTTGGTGCTGAACCTATGCCAGCATCTGCCCACTACAATAATGGCAAACGAATCAACGCTACCCATTCTCTCAACAGCACCATAAGAGCCTCATACGTGACACTGGTGGCAGCGGTATATCCTTTTCCTTTCAATCTGGCAAGTGGCCATACATGACTCTGGTATCCCTTGTTTCCTGGTGACACTGCAAGTAGCAGCTTAGGCTCTCTCCTGATTTATCTTGGTCTTATCAAGAACTGTGGTGGACGACGGTATCGATAGAAAAAACTATCATTCCAACGTATCGGCAAAATATTTTGAAGGGGAAATTTCCTGTTGGAATGAGGTGAGTACAGTCCAATAGTCTGTCCAAGCAGGGAAAAGGAAGAGGCAATGGGACCAGCATGGGTCTTATCACAATCAAATTCTGGAAATGCTGGGACTGACCATATAAAAGATGTGAAGGAAAAAAAAAATTGGAATCAGAGACTGGAAGTGGGAAAGGAGAGGGAGGGAAGATCAATAATATTTTTTTCTCTTCTGCTTCCACCTTCAGCTTGATGTCATCAGGTCCAGGCTGTGAAAGTGGACTGTTATACTCCCTAATTTCGAAATGTACATTGGTAAATCCCTCTCTCTAAATTCCTGTCTTTCTCTTTAGTATGGAGTCTTATGCAGGCTCAATTTAAAACTTGCCCTTAAACATTTATACCTCTTAAGGTGAACCCAAAGTGAAATTTTTTCATGGACATTGCTTATTGTAGGGCTGTACTGTTATTTCAGCAATCCCTGGTATGGCACTATCAGCAGGTTTGCTATCTGCCGGAGCCAATATCCAAATAAGACTGTGTAGAATGAAGAAAAAGAGGGAAAAATACCATGTGAATGGACTTGGCAACTGATTATCAACAACAACAAGAAAAAAAGTGGGCTGTCCTAATGCATCCATCGATGAATGGATGTCATTTTCAATACTTGGAAGCATGATAGGCTTCATTGCTCATGGTGTAGATCACACTTACCCCGTGCACCTACCAATCACATGCATGAGATTATGGAAGACAGAGATCCACATTCCAATCAAGGCAAGTAACGACAGAAGTCAAACCTCAGCCTGATCATGGCAAGAAAAGATTGAATCATCCAGCATCCCTCCCCACCACCTCGATGCATCGATACACCATTGATAGTTCAGGTTGATGCATTGATGTTTCGAAAACTGCCATCGTGACAGTCCTATGAACAATGGACATGAGTCTACTGATATGCAGGCCTGAGCCAGCAGAGAAATTTCATAAGCAGTGATATGAGCAACCTTTATTTTAATAAAGGAAGTATATAGAAAACCATGAATGGGAACATAATATTTCTAAGTTCAGGGAGCTGCACACAAGTCCATGAAATTTTTCTTCTGTTTATGGCATTGACATCAGCAAAATGCTTTCAATATTTCTTGTCTATGGAGGTTCATTCAAGCTAAACGTCATGAGATCTTTCAAGAGGAACAACATATTAGTATAACAACATTATTTAGAACAAATCAATATTCAACAAAATCCTAATTCCTACATGGGAATGAGGCATTCTGGAAGAAGAGTTTCTGAGGATTCTCTTTTATGTATACCACCTTGAAAACATCAGCTTATATCAGATCATAAAACCATGAAATTATGGTCATTACAAAGCAAAGAAGGAAAAGGAAATGTGTGGTTTGACAGAAAAATGAGACCACCAAGTAGACAAAAACTGAATCGTACAGTATCAACCATGTGTATGATCCCACTGCACAGTTTTCATTCAGGTCTGTCTGAACCACATTTTCTTGGAGTTGACTCAATAGCGAGATGTCCTGCAAAGAGAGGCAAGGGAATAAATGGTAAGATACAAATGAATAGACAAGGCTTTAAGTGCTTTGAATCAGGAAAGAAATAAGACTCCTAATGCTGTCTCACCCCAATGCCTACCTTATGACAAATCCAGACAGCTGAGTAAAAAAAAAGGAATTCTCAGTTTCCCAGACTCTAACCTGTATTATACTTGAGCAAAAACAAATGAGATGGTTTCTTAGCAATAATCTAGGGGTGTGATGCAACCTGTGACCTTTGGGCAGCATGTAGTCTCCTTTCAAGCAACTAAAATAGAATTCCTGCACGAGTTGGCTAAATAATTTAATATCGGCCATGACCCAGAAGGTTATGGGTGAGGGAAAGCTTTACCAAGGATGATATACAGGGAAGGGGGAAAGTGAAAATGCTTTCTCTCAAAGAATCAGACATGACAGAATATTGAAACATGAATAATATAAATTTTAAGAAAACTGGTCTATTCAACTCCTTCCCTTGGTCATGGGAACAATAAAGAAGTTTAATTAGACCAAGTAAGCTTCGTTGGATACCTTCATTAGAAAACTCTATCTTCTTCCTGCCTTGTTCCGTCAAGTCTGATTTAGCATGAAAGCAGTTTCAGGGAACATACAATTGGAAATAGGGAGAGGTGAGGCTGCTGCTACTGACGGAGTCCGGGGTGAGGCCAACACTTCCCAGTGGCAAGAATGTTCTTTGAGGCAAGGGAGGCTTCCTCCAGGGGCCTGAATCGCCCCCCATGGTGCCACGGGATGCCAGGGACTGCTGGGGACTTGGGGAAGATAGGGGAAGAGTTGGAGAGATGTGCTGCAGGGTCAGTCGATCATTTGTCACCAAACTGCTTCTCAGCCTTGCTGAACAAGTTTGCTGCTACAAAGTTGTACAGCAATGATGTTCATCTAAGGTCCTATTTTTACCATTAGCATTTACCATCACTCCTACGAATCACACTACAGCATTTACAGATCAAGTGGGAAATGAATGCATAAAAGTTAATTGATGTCCTGAGCCAATCTATATGTAGGGTTGGCAAAGCTTGTATTAAATCTCTAAATAAAATTGACATCACTTACGGTACAGGGTATGCCAAAAAATTTTCAACTTCATATTACAATAATTTTCAGCTGACTTCAACCATGAGATACTCTCAGAGAAAAACCTCATGGGGTGAGATACAGTGAGCCAGTCAGACATGCCTCATATTCTAATGAAGAGAACTTACTGAGATAGGCAGGTGAGCACTCCCTCGATTTGGAGAGATACTATGAAGGGAACTTCCAACCCCTGGTGTACTTGGTGAAAAGCTTTTCTGCCTGATAGCATCTAGTGGAGAAGGCCTGTGCACAGTGCCATCATTTGTATGCCTCCCACTCCCCCCATATGGCCCATGGGAGATCACTGGGGCATGGCTGTGCCTCAGTGACTGCATCTCAACACTTGAAGGTTTCTGGTAAGAAGTCATCTGTAGAGCTGGTGTGGAATCACGAGACTGAGGGCAGGAATACGTTGAAGTGTATGTGGCTTGGGGGTGCACTTGGGCTTGTGTTGAAGCAATTGCAGATAACCTTTGCAGGAAGGAAGCATTCTCTCTGGGAAAAGGAACAAATTATGTCAGGTACAGCAGGAGGCATTATGAAAACTGGACTATTCACCTCAATTCTCTAGAATTAATACCTATGACACTGAAAAGGCCTAAAGACACTTCCACTATGCTACTGCTTTGAGGCACAGAGATAGAACAGTAATCAATCAACATAAGTATTCTTGACAGAAATATGCCTTCCTTTATAAATAATTACTCATTCTACCTGTGCGCCATCACCAAAGAATAAAGAGAACTAGCAATCAAGCTTCTTGGATTGGTACCATATTTAGGCTCAGCCTTCATCAGGCTAATATACAGGACTAATTAATGCTTTGATTCTCCCATGACTCATATCTGAATAAATGAAAATACTTAGTAAATAATATTTGAAAATAAGAACATATATGAAATGATGAAAATTGAAAACATGAAAATTTTAAAATAACATTTTATGCTGAAATAGAACTTCAAAACTTTCTCAATGCTGAGCCAACCCATAAGTGAGGGGGGGGGGGCCAGACCACAGGGCATTAGCCCACTCCACTAGTGGGTCAGTATGGTCCTGTCAGCAACCCATTAAAGTACTTCTGCCTGATTAAGATTTATTTACAATTGCTTGAAATGTGCTTATTTACAATTATTTGATATGCACCTATTGATTGGACAAGTCAATTTTTTTCAATAGGTCACTATAGGAATTAATTTTTTTAATTGGATTAAGATTTGATATGGTCCTTTGAGAGTTCCATCAGGTCTTGTGTATGCATGATGCCACCCAAGGAAAATTTATTCAATGCTTTATGTGATCTTTGGGATGCATAAAGAGACCCATGATATAACTGAGTGTAAGCAATATGTTGAGCAATGATCCAATTAGCATGACTTGAACGAGTACAAAACTTGATGTATAGCTTTTAATGAAATGATACTTAGGGTGTAATGCATTCTCCCTCTTTGAGTGTACGTAGCACTTCACATTCACTGTGTACAAATGCCCCAATGAACAGCAAACCTGCGTAGCTTCTGCAGTTCTTCTTCAACTTCCATTAGGCGTTTCTGTGTAACATGAAGCTTATGTTCAGTTTCTTGCTTCTCCCCACTAGCTTCAACAAGACGCTGTTCTGATGCTAAGAGCTTCTTATCGGTTGCCTGCTTCTCTGCCCTCAACTTCTGGTATTCTGCCATCATGACATTTATCCTTCCTTTCAGCAAATTTATCTACAGGAGCAAGGAATAATGCATCGGTTCTATATTGGATTGATTGAACAGAAACCACATTGTATAGACTTGTCTATTTGAACCTATCTATTGTCTATTTTATAGTGTTCAAAAAGACAATGGCTAGCAAAGAACACCTACATCTACCAGAGGTTTGCAAGATTTCAGTAAGACTCAAACTGGTCAATGGGATCAGCCCTATTCAATATTATTCTGGCACTAACATGTAGGGAACAGATGGAAATCAGACTGTATTTTCTCCAATTCTTCCTTCATGCTAGCAACTAGTACTTTTGGACTCAGCATACACTGAGGCTTACTGTTATCCCAACCCATAAAGCATGTTAAAAAATCTCCATTATTTTCTTCACATATAATCCTTTTTCTAAGGGTGAGGAGGAATAAATAAATATTTAAAAAAAAAACAGAAGAAATAGAAGAAATAATCTTGAAAGACATTAGGCTCTCCAGTACCTTATCTTTATTTTGCTTAAAAAGGTGATGACTATGGGTCTTCTGGAATTCAATGGCTTCCATGAGAGTGCGGAAGCATTCTGATGCTGTTGTGGTTATGCTTTGGCAGAGACGTCGCGGTCGACCACCTGTCTGAATAGGCGAGCATAAACAAGGTTAATTCAACTCCTTTACTTCTTAGATAGGTCTGACTAGAATTATCTCCCAATTGGTCAATTGGGCATGCAGATTGGACTCACTTGGCTGGTGAGAGGGTAAGTAGCTGCATGTTTTCTACACTCAGGACATACAAAGACAGGAGATCCTACAAGTGAATGTTTGCAGTTGCAAATTAGAAGAAGCCAGAAATTTCAAGGATGTTGAAGAACTGACATGAAGGAAAGGGAATTTATTTCAGGGTCTACTGCATATTCTCACTCATAAGCATGATAGCCTTACCTCCATTTCCTGGTGCATGTGTATGTTTCTGCCAGCAAAGGTTGCAGAACAGGTGACTGCAATCTGTCATGTGCACAGGAGTACAATCAGGATCATCTGGCTGACGATAACATGCATTGCAATGGACCCAATCCATTTCTCTTTGGTCAAATGATTCGCAGAAGTGGATGAGGAAGCCTAGTCATGTTCATAAGAGCCCAACCTGAAAAAAAAAGCAAGGAAGAGCCAGGTATTGTCAAGTTCCACATATTTGTACACTTATGAAAAGAGTTAACAGTGACCTTTTAGTCTTGTGTACACTCTTCTTATGGTGTTACCATAGATTATTGAGGATGACATGAATTACTGCAACTATTCCTGGTTAATTCATGGCTAAACAACATTCTATGCAGAGACATGTCCCAAAGTGAAGATCATATCTACCTCATCACATAAACTTAGGAGTGGAATCTTGGAAGTGAGAGAGCAAAAGAAAAAGTGAAATGGTTAACCCTTTTATGCATTATTTTTCCTCTTTTGGCAAAAATAATCTGGAAAGTTTTACTTAGGTTCTAGAACATGTGAAAAGTGTATAAAAAAATTCCTTCCTCGAATTTGTAAGTAGTAGGCCTAAAAATGTTATTGTTGCATATTTGCTACAAACAACATTTTCAGCTTTCTAACCCATGCTGCATGGAGGCTAGAGAGCTCAGTCAGTAAGTCAACATTCATACATACTTCAGTGCAAAAGAAAATGCAAAAATACAGATGAACCTGGACCCTGGATTAGGGTGAAGTTGAATATCATTGCACTGGCAACATCAGTCTGTCACACGACAAAACCATGTGTTTTTAATTTGGTTGCCACCAAGAGTGTAGGGCAGCTAGTGATTGCTGGGGTACTAGGTAGAAGGACTGGACTGTCACACATCTGCTATGAACTGACTTACTGCTAGAGCTTGCTACCTATGCATTCTAAAATTTTTTATTTGGAATGTAGCAGATATGCTATATCATGCATTAAAGGGTTAAGATGTGATGCATTGTGCTTTTAAGATCCAAGTGTTAAGCAAAGGGATTGATGGCTCTGCCATCATACTCCTCAACAAGATGGAAGTAGCTGGACACTCAGAGGGTGCTTATGTCACCATTTCCAACATTGTGTGCCAATTGGAGCAATATACAGATGCTGTCAAAGCACAGAGGTCTTCATCGCCTATGAACAGGAACCACCCTTGCATGCCTGCTCTGGTATGCAAGGGTAGTTCCTGTATATAACTTGCATGTGCTTATAATAGCTGACTGGTTTTAACAAATGACTGAATGGGCATCTAAAGGTTTAAGTGATTATGATGACATGAGCAAAGAGGGCATGCTACAGAGAGCAAGAATGATATGAAAAGCAGCATGAGAGTTCTCTTTGAAGAGGGGGGGACATGAAGGCAGCAAAAGATGGAGAGAGAAGTGGATCACACATGAAGAGCATGACCTGAATATGTCTGACTTGACATCTGACTGCCCCATTGAACTCCCCTAGACAACCCACAGGGAGGAATACGACTGCAGGATGTGGTGTATACATCAGCAATTTAGGATGTGCAGGTGTAAAGTTGCGTGCAAGGAAAACAATCCCTATGACCTATTGTCATCGAAATTTAGAAGTAGACAATTGTAAAGGCACCATTCCAGACACAAAATCCCCAATCTTTTCAGTATTACAGCTGCCCCAGTAATTTCAAAAACATCATTCCTGCGAAAAGTAGATGCAGGAACATTTATATAAATGCATGGGTATCTAACGGGCACAGCAGAATAAATGGCGGGGTCAGAATTCCGTCAATATATCGTCCACTTTTCGACTCTTAAGACTCAAACTTTTTTTTCTAAGACTCTCCATTCAATCCTCTACAAAGCAGTGTATTTGGTTTTACATATGCTTGCAACGTTTCTTCTTCGGATCATGAAACGTCCTCCAAAACCTTGTTCTTTCAAAACGCGAAAATGGAGACAAAATCTTCCAGGATTTGAACGGTGCCCTGGGTCTTCCCGTAGGCAGGAAATCGGCAAGGGGGGGGGGGGGTTGAGGCCAGGTAGACACCCCAACTCTACGCTTACCTCCACCACCCGGAGTTTACCTTTTTAAATAAATGGTGGTCTGGCATCTTGGGTCTGTGGATGGGCATTGGACTTTCCTCGAATGGGGATAGCTAAAACTGTGTAATTCCTAAGGAAGGCCTGTCAGCGTCACTAACCAGGAAGCCCAGGGGGGGATTCTGACCCCCTAAACACCCCCCCCCCCCCCGCTTCCCTACGCCAATGCTTCCCACAATCGAACGATGGTACGAGACGACTTCCAAACTGGCTCTATCGAACAGTGGAGTCCCACCTGGATGTCCACGCGCGGTCCGATCGAAGATAACCAATCAGGTCAAGGTCAATGAAACGGAAGAAACGCGTGTCCGTTCTAAATTTGATAAGCGAACTGGACACTTCGGAGCGGAGCGTTCGTCGAATACTCAAGAATGATCTCCGGCTTCGGTCCTTCAAGAAGACTATCGAATCGCTCCAAGCCGACCACAAGGATGAAGTTCGCCAATCGAATGCGCCAAAATGTCCAAAGGAAGACACGATGCGCATTCTCTTTTTCGACGTCATGTTCGACATCGACGGTGGCTACGACTCCCAAAACGATCGAGTATGGGCAGTGGATCGCCCTGAAGTCGATGGGAAGGGTGGCATTGAGCAGAAACGGGATTTTCTCAGGTTATGGTCTGGCTCGGGGCCTTATCGAAGGGCGTGGCACCGCTGGTCATCTACGAGAATGGGTCTGCCGATCACGCGAGAAGTGCGTCTGGTGACACTCAAGTACGGCAAGGAGATCTTCGGTGACGACTGGAATTTCCAAGATGGTGTGAAACTCATCGACTGTCGCAACAATGGTGCCTAGTCAATTTCCCCTCTTATATCGACAAGGACCATTGCTCACCGAGCATTCCCGACTCGAACCACTTGAAGCATCTGATCTGGGACGAACTGGCCCATGTCATCGAGTGTTGGGTTACTATAAGTCCGGATATTTTCCCAGGACATGTCCGACTTCTAAGCATCCTCTTTGCGGCTGTCCGAAATACGTAGTATGGTAAGTGGGACAATGTGACATCGAAGGGGACTCTGATCGACGACCTGAAACTGGCAGGGCCGTTTCTAGGCATATTGACGCTCAATGCAAGGAGTTCCAAATGCCAATCCCCCCCACCAAACGACGCCGACGCGAAGCACCACCGCAACTCTGCCGATTACGGCCTCATCCCCGGAGGCTGACAGGGAGTCGGAACTGATGGAAATCATTTTGTAACATTTGTTACGAATCAAAGCCAAGTCAAGGCATTTTCTTCCACGCTAACCAGATAAAAAAAAAAAGTACTTGCTTTTAATATTGTGAAACGGCCCTGAATGACATCCATTCGTCGATGAATTCGTAAGGACAGTCCTAATTTTATCTTATTGTCATTGAGAATCAGTTGCCATGCCCTTTCACATAGCCCTGGATTCAAGCAACGTCCGAGTAAATAATTCGCTTGGGGTTCACCTTAAGTAAAGAGGTATAATTCCCCAAGGCCAAGTTAAAAATTCAAAAACTTAAGCCTCCATACTAAAGAGAAAGACAGGAATACAGAGAAAAAAAATAGTGTTCCCTCCCACTCCTTTTCCCACTTCCTGTCTCCGATTACAAACTTTTCTTTTTCCTCTCTTCTCTCATACATACAGTCAGTCCCGCATTTCCAGAAATTGATCGTGATAAGAAATTGCTCGCCGCCTCTTTCTTTCCTCGTATTGTACTGTACTCGGCTCAATAAAATGGGGCATTTCCCATCAAAAATTTTGCGCATACATCGCGATGGTCGAAAAAACGACCGATTCTTCAAACCATCGATGGTGGTATCGATGCATCGACCCATCGTGACATCAAGCCGCATATACGAAGGAAAGTTGGGGGGGGGGGGGGGGGCCGCCTCTGCCCGATTATTAAACTGCAATCAGACTCACCGGTACGCTGGTAGGAGGCTGCACGGCACAACATGAAATATCGTAAAAATTTTAATTTTCCTATCGTCCCGATTAGTTCTATTTTGCATGAAGTGGAAGTTAACCACATAAAAATGCCTGTTTTATTATTGCCCCTTTCCGCGGGGCGAATCCCCCCCCACCCCCAGAAACAGGTTGTGAAGCGAATTCGGCAGGAAGTCGGGTTAGAAAATTGTTCTGCTTGGACTGCTCGCTTATCTTGCGTGTCGGAAAATAGTGGTGATTTTTGCAATGACAAAAGGACGAGGTCATGAAGAGAATCTAACGGAGAATCTGAGAAAATTTTTCAAGTCTACGCGACGAGAAATGGACGATGTATTAACGGAATACTGACCCCGCCATATATACTGTATTATGCCGCGCCCGTTACAATTGCCTGTATTTTCGTTTCTCGACGTGACTCCAACAGCACATCCAACTTCTCCAAAGGGAAATGCATCAAAAGCACAAATTTAGGAACAGGATGAATGCCAAACGCTAAATGAGAGCCTCGTGACTTACATGAGCAGCTGGTGTGATGGCATCTTAAGCACATTCAATGGAAGTAACCCTTTTATTCCCCATCAGTCCTCCAATGGTGGAATGGCAAAAATAGTGAAGTTCCTTTCATATCCTCAGTTGCAAGTTCAGTGCGCCATGGTGTGCTTAGCCTAGCTTCTTTTGTTCCAAAACTTGTGCACTTGTAACTGGGGTAGTGTGCAACTAATGGATGTCTTTAAAATTAATCATGACGAACTCACAGGTATGTGACTCTCATTTTCCAGTAACTGGGGAGATAAATCCACATGATGAAAAATCAGACCAAGCATAACATGACATCTAGCTTTGACCACTTTGGGAGGGAAGGATGCCAATTCCCCTGTGACTGCCAGACCAACTGATTGGCAAGAGGTTTTCAAGACACTTTGGATGCAGTGACACAAATACATGGTGGCAACCATTAATGCAGCAGATTGTATAGGTTTTCAGTAGAATGTGCTGAATCTAAAAGATTTTATGCTAGGCATGTACATATGACATGTGGAATGTTGGATGGCAAGACACATGCATCACCAATCACACTAGCTGCTCCTGCTGTTTCAATCAATGGATAGAAAGTTCCCTTCAGAATGTCCTGTTCATGCTCTGTCTTTGTTCTACATCACAGAGGGGTAAGTTTTAGATGCACAAGTCAGTGAGACCAATTTCCTGTTAAGTTCGTTCAGCAGTTTAAATGTTTATTATTTTCAGTTGAATTCAACTTGGCATACAGGCCAACTAATTTATTGATGTGAAAGGCAATATGCATGCTCTGGTCTAATTGTTTATGACAATAGCATAAAGATCCTAAGTTTATGTCAGCCAGCAGAACCCATGGTACACAATAGTCAGGCCTGCTCAATCCCAGTACCATCTCAACTCAGCTTGACACTTCTTGGGATATGTAAAAAAAATATATATATGGATATAACTTGGAGGATTTATGAATTTTTTCATTCATAAACAGTGACAAAGGTAAAATCTCATCGTTGAAGTTGAAAACTTCTGAGAATATTTTGCTTTTGTAAGTCCAACTTTCAACTCCCATTTCCTGATTCCTACATGCTGGAATGTCATGGCAGCCCCAACTTGTTAGACTGGCTGGGCTGCTACCACTCTGTTCATCTACATCTGCCTTTCATCAGGAATCAAGAATACTTCACTGTGGCTGTCCTGGTTGCTTTGGCTTCAGTGAGGGAAAAAATTCAGTAAACATCCTAGCATTTTTCACATTATAGATTCCATATGGAACAGGGAAAATTGAACACATTAGCAACATTTGCGTCAAGCAGGGCAAGACTTGATCACTTCCCATTGATTTACTATCATGATTTTACAGTAAATCTTCAGAATCACTAAAAAGAACTTTATGGAAATCAGTTATATTATGCCTTGTTGACTCCAGAATGTTTTTATATGAATATATAGTAAATGTATAAATTGGTTTCTAAGCACATTTCTTGAGGGCAAAGGTATGGCATTTCAGGTGGGTTGATCCATCTAGCTACAAGGAATAAGTTGATTCAAATCATTGAGAGAAGAATCACAGGTCTTATCCCCAAAAACTCCAGTTTCCTTCAAGTCGCACAGTGGTCAGCTAATAGTGTAGTTGAGGCATGGTTCCCATAGCAGAAAGGAATAGCAGCATTCTCATGATTAGGGACTTTCATGTACTTTTCCCAGCATGGGAACACTCAGTACCACCAGGTCCCATCTTTCCCCTAATGCAGGGATGGGGATCATCATCATTTTCTTCTATTCTTGCTGAAGTGATATACCCAATACTGAAGTGTTTTTCCATGACAGCATGGAAACATATAACATCACTATTCACAAGGGTTATGCTAAAATAGTGTATATGCTTCTGCCGTGGGTGCTCAGTGTGTGGGCACATCTATGCTAGTGATGTCAACCTAGTAAACCCCATTGGAGCATCTATCACACAAATGTAGCAATTGCCACTTATATGGAAAAGACCACCTTTCAACATGAGCTTACATATGCTCATGTCACTTCTCTGCTTTCATAAGCCAAGGGGTTAAAACAACAGACCAAGTAACAAATTATCACAATCTTGTGAGTTTCTTAATCTTTGTTCTCCCCATATCTTGGTGCATTTGTAAACAGGTCAGACATCAACAACCCACTGATAGGTCAAGTTATGCTCGAGTGTGCATTATAGACTAGTGAAATATTACAAGCACCAGCATGCAACCCAAATAGTAATTTTTTCTTGCCTACCATGTAAACATAGACCTTTGTATTAATGACATTTTGTTAACATGCAATTATAAGAGATTCAGTTAACTGAAAACATGGAAATAAAATAAAACATCAGCCTAAACCTTTCCGCTATTGTAATTACACACATCTACATACCATTGTGCACACTGAGTCCTGCATAGGCTTCAGGATGTGCACAAACCCTGCCATGCAGTGTTGCTTGCCAGCAACACTGCATGGCAGATAAGGTTCTCATCCTGTGTGCTTGGCAGAAAGGGCTGATATTTGATTTCATGTTATTTTCAGTGGATTGAAATATCAGACATGAAAATGAGAAAAATGCAATGTATATCATATAAACCAGTTTTTATGGAGCAATGAGTAAATCTTCCACCATTCTCTTTGTAACCAGATACCACTGTACTGACATGTGCAATGAGCAACACCTATGCCTAGAGCAGATATAGGCCTTATGTACATGAATACTCTACCTGGTGCATGGTCAAGACATGCAACTTCGAATCTCTTGGAAAAACTGTGGAAATCCTATCCATATTTAGCTTGTAACTTATGACTGTATACCAGCAGGCCCAATATAACATAGGGACTCCTGTGGCAAAAACCACATTAGACTACAGAGGCTGGCCTAGATCCATGACCACTGCAGCACCCAGTAAAATTCGAAAAGAAAATAAATGTCACCAAACAAAGACATGTGCTCAACCCATGAGGCAAAAGGCAGGCCATGTCCTCCTTGGCAAGTTCTTCAAGACACACAGTCTCAACCGCAACCTCAATCGAGCCGACCAGAAGGTCGTGAGATTGCTCCAGCCACACGGAGTGACCCGGCGTGAGCTGCAAGTCCGAAAAGCAGTAGCAAAAGATACTGCTGAAGGTATTTTTTTTAGGTTAGGTGAGATGCAGGAAGAAAAGCCCTCCTGCATGTATCTGCTTCCGAACAGGAAGTGCGGGAGTTTTCGACCGTAATCACAACTAACTCCATCGCGGCGCAACACTGTCTCTTCGTTGCGATCACTACTGATGCATACTAACTTTCGCTCGTGAATATTGACATTATTGGAATTTATGAATTGATTATTGAGAGTAAGAAACTGCTACTTGGGTCCAAGCCTCGCTCGTGCGTCCAAGTTCCTTGCCCACGTGTGAACAGCGTAGAAAGAAGACTGTCAAACCATGGCGGCAGCCTTCACTCCCTTTGGTTCTCCGTTCCCATTCTCACCCTCTTTTAATGCAGGCCATTGTTATCTATGGATCTACCGATTCCAGAAAAACCAACGTTTCCTCCATTATTGCGTACAACGTGAACTGGAATACGATAAGTGTCCCCACAGTAACACCAAAAACGCCAGTGCTTCCATAGGATTCATGGAACTCGTGCAGAAAGCACTATTACTTTACTAAGTATCTATCATTTAGCATGGGATCCACTGACCTAGTCCCACTTCTTTCCTGGGATAATTCCCCTCACCTTGGTTGCATGCAAAGAGAAGACTGGAAGTAGTAAAAGTTCATTCTCAATACAGCTGTCAGTGGCAGTGTAAAATAGGCCTTGAATAGGTGTTATTAGCATCCTAAAGGTTAAACAAGGAACGTTTAGTTAGTAATGGAGTTCATCGTGAACCTCCAAGTATATTCTAACACATGTGAGTGACCCTCTTAATTGGTGTTGAGATTTGTGCCCATTGTTTTGAAGAATAATATCAAAGAGCAGGCACTCAAACTCATTCACAGTGAGTGGTGATGAATTCACAGAGTTAGTCTGACAGTGGTCTTTCTCATGTGCTCACAGGGTAACTTATGCCATTTTGGGATTGAATTTGTTCTTCCTACTTGATTGCTTCCATCAGTTGCAGGCAGTGAGATTTTGCAGATGAGTGGTTTTATTAATCATAAGATGAAGCTGATCCCAAAGGAGTAGAGCTCTTATTTCTCTGTTTATTGTTCATGTAACTTCTTTTGCTGAGCCTTCTGTCTACTTCTAAAATCTGGATATCATTGATAAAATTATCATCAATTCAAGAGGGTATTCTATACCTTGTATACTAAACTCCTAACTGATTCTCCCAATAACTTTTAGATCTTGTTATGAAGTTATCATTAGGGGATGTTTCAGTGTTATGAGTTTATTTTTACCTGGTCATCATTCAGTTATCAATTTGAGTTGAGAATTTTCATTTCTTCAGTCATCCCTTTCAGCAATACCAAGTATTGGGAATCGTAACAGAAATAAATAAAAAAGTTTCACAGGTTCATTCATTTAAATTTTATTCTCACAGTCAATGTTGGCTCATTCAGTCATGACTGTAAAGGTATTGGAATGTTCAAATGATGGTATGACAATATCACTTGATGTCATGATGTAGAATAGTGAGTTTCAAATTTTACTTGATCTCCCTTTCTATAAATCACTCCATGAAGTCTTTCAGCTGTTTAGGAAAATTGGTTTTAGTTGACTTCACCTAGTTTCTACTTCTCCTTATAAGGTATAAAGCGGTGGGAAGAGAATCAATAAGTACTTGTTTATACTTTGTGGGCCCACATGCATCTTCAGTGGGATAATGTTCAGTCTTTACTAAACCCTTAATAAAATTGTCATCCTTTTCAGGGACACTCGGGAAAACATTTTTATTGGCTTGATTTGAAGGGAAGGAGTTGGAAAGATTTGAAGCATGAATCAAAAGTGGTCAGATAGAAGTATTCATTCAGGTGCCAGCTGATTAGAAAAGAAGCATCAGCCAATATTGAATTCTTTACATGGCGAGCACATGTGTTCTTGTTACAACCACCATTTTCTATTGGACTGCCTTCCTGGTTGGCTTCCTTATCTTCATTCCTCTCTTCCTGGTGCAGAATGAGTATGATGTGAGTTCAACATTTGTCAGCATGAGGTACTTGCTGTATAGTTAATACCCTTAAACTGCAAACAGATACAGTTATGACTCAGAAGTAGAGGTCAGTGTCCTGGGAATGCAATGTTTGTATGTAATTGACAGAAAATTCAATACATTGGTAGCTATAGCACTTTGACGTGAGTTGCAGGTCACTGTATCTCCTGACTCCCTATTCCATATCTAGGTAGTGCTGAATCCTACTGATGGGCAGGAAAACCCAGGCTGCATGTTGTTTGTCACTGTGATACGCTATGAGGAGAAGAAGCAAGTGGGCTCCAATCGGAACATCTGCCACACTGCTATCTTCCTTCCATTGGCTGCAATTGGAATCAGTGCCCTGCTTGGCTCCTACTTCACATACAAGTCCTGTAAAGTTGTCACCAGTCTCAACAAAGATATCTCGTGAGTACCCATGTTACCATTCTGGGCTTTGGCTTTCTGAAGAACCTGAGTAATAATATTTTTTGCTTTTGTGACATCAAAAAAGCATCAGCTTTTACTCAATTATTTTAGTTTTTACTTTACAAAATCCAAATAAAAATAGAACTGAGTAGGTTATCATGCCTAGATATTTAAGTATGAGGTCAAGAGGGAGTGGGTTGGCTGGATTGGCTGAAACTTACTCATATATTGACAGTGAGTGATCTCTTCCTGTCTGATTACCCCTCTATCTCTGGTTAAGAGAGATTTAAAATTATTGAGAATAATGGGACTGGTTTCCCTGTTGAAGATGGAGAAAATGGGAGGAACCCAAAAAAATTGATGATTCATGAAGGTTGATACCCTCTCTACTTGATTTGTTGGTGTGATGGTCAAGCTGTTGTACTCATGGCTGGAGGAAATTCTGGATTCTCTGGTGGCTTTCTTGGGTGTAGTTTCTTCTATTATAGCTTGTATAATGAATTCATCAGATGATACTGGCCTCAACTGAGTTGTCATAAGAAAGTAATGTTTCAGATATATTTAAAAATTCACCCAAAGTAAGCATAATTATGACTTGCAAGTTTGGAATGCATGTCTGGGAAGCTGGAAGCATATGTAACTTAGCAATCAAGTCTCTTAATCCCTCACTGACATACATGCAGAAAATGTACATTCCCTAATTATGTATCACAGGTATTTTGGTAATATGCAAAGCATTTTGACATGCAACTGCCATTCCTTGGAGCAAGGGAAGATATTCTTGACTTAAAGTTATTCTATAGTCCCATTTCCATATGGGTGTTATTTTGATGCCATGCTGAATTTTATCTCTATGATTCCTGTCATACAATTAGCCAATTTTCATAATTAGTTAACCCTTTGGAGTTCATGCCCAAGTTATCACATGTTGACCTCATGATGAGGGATGGAAAAAACTTAGATGACAGTGCTGACTTATCCAAAATACTTGGCCCCCTAAGGGTTAATGTGTTGGGAAGAGAGGACATTAATTGCAGCTCTATCTGCTGAAACTGTGGAAATGGATTCTGTGTTGCAGTGTTTGTAATGCTATTGATAAAAAGTGTTATTTTCATTTTGGAATCTCCAGCTTGTGACTTGAGGACATGTAGCCAAAAGCTGTTTTTCCATATTCTCCTGAAAGTTATGTAAGGCTGCTATCAATCCTTTTCTTTTTTTTTTAAGAGTCTTGGATTCTATATATTTCTTATTTGTGAGATCTACCTTCATAACCAGACATTTTCCAATAATGGTCCCTACTGCTATCTGGAAAATTTAATGAGCAGTAGACCAAGTCTTATTGACTTCACACTCAGAAGAATCACTCAGTTAGTCCCATTGAGGCATTTCTAAAGTCAAGTCCATAATGTACAGAATTATTCTAAGGTCACTGTAGTGACTGACCTTTTTTCTCCTATAGTAGTGAATCCACTATGGTAACATTAGAGCAGTAACATGGAATTTGACACAATAGCTCATCTGGCTCAAAGAGCCTGCTCAATGCTGATTGCTTGTGACCTATATTTGAGACAGTCCTCAAATGATTTGATTATGACTTTCTGAATTGGCTTCCTTTCTCGTCGCTAAGAGATATTTTCTGTTGTGGAGATCACACCATGGCATTTGAGTTAGTATTCCTTATTAATAAAATAAAACTGCTAGCATCAAGCTCAGTTTCTTGGTACTTTCTTTGATATGTATATGCTTCACATACATTTGTACATAATCACAAGCCTTTCCATTATAGAAAATGTAAGTCTCTCTCACTACATTGCTTTGTAGAATGAAAAGATTCAGTGTCATTTATATTGTCTTTCAGATATGGAACGAGTATTTGGCCATTCCTCCTTTTGAATACAGTGGTGACCATTGTAGTAGGGGTTTGTGCAGCCTTCACAAGTGCTGGCTTTGTTGAGACGTGTTCACAGATCAGGAGGCAGATCATGGAAAAAGACCTCTCGCCCTATGCACAAGAACAAGAAAGGTAGTATTAGCTATGCCATGCTCTGATAAGGTTCTATATTGATGGACCAGAGACATAGATGATAGTCAAGGATTTCCTGGTATTATGTGTTGATGGAAAGTGGTGTTGAGATCAACAAGGAATCTAGCTGATGAATCATTATCATTCATGCATGCTTCATACATCATTACCACTATAGCTTTCCCTCATTTTAGTAGTCTGTCCTTGTGTCCTAAGCTCTGGTTAGGTATGCCAATGACTTCATAATGGAGCTTTTGAATCTGCCATTTAAAAAATTGCTGACAATAAGGTTGCTGACTTGTTTGTGATTTTAATGCTTTTCTCAGATTTTACTCTACTCAGCTCATAATCAATTGTTATGTAACCAAAATTAAAATTTGGAGTATGTCAGCAATATAAAAAATTCAAAGAGTATAATATCTTATATGTATTGATGATTGTGACTGACTTCCTGATGGTAATTCTAGCCATGTTCTTGATATGATGGAAACCTGAAAAAATTCACAGCCATGAATGAGGCAATATATTTGGGGTTCTGGAAGTTGAAATAGTATTCAAAATTTCTTTTTCAGCTGTTTTGAACATGTGCGTTTCACTACAAATCGCAACCTGGATCTCACTGCACTCATCTATGTATCTGTGGTGAGTGCCTCATTTTCTTTGATTTGCCCATGCATTTCTGTGGAATCAGTTTCAAATGGATCAGCTTCCTGTAGCTGTTTCCATGTTGTAACTTACTTCTGTAGACCTGCAAGAAGTATTTTTGAACTTCTTGAAAAATTGATGAAAAGTTCCTGATTCCATGCAATGTAACTAATGCTTGTTAGAATGTTATGTTTCTGTCAGGTTTCTGCAATTGATGCCTTGAATACATTTTGGATGATTGCCTGATGAGACTGATTGCAGTAATTGGCCAGCATTCCCTATGGCTTATGCACATTCATGTCCTCACATTCTAGACGGGGCTTATCCAAGAAATGTCCTTTAATGATTAATAGGCATTGCCACATAATCCACATTTTTCCCTCAGGATTTCTTTCTCTGAAATTTTGTATTTAAATTTATTTCCTTAGTTCATGTATTGGTGTGAATTCCTCATCTGGTTGGTGCTCGTGATGCTACAAGTGGTGCGGCTTCGCCTAAGAGTACGCTGGAGACACCGCTCCCATGAAAAAGAACTCTCACAATTCACTCCACTTGAGGAAACCGTAATGAAGGAGAGCTTCCTGTGAATTCCACTTTCTTCCATTGCCCCATATTTCAATGTAAATGGAATTAGTGGTCTCTTCCAATCTGTAGATTCTGCTGTGATATATATGCCCAATGATGTGATGTTTCCATGTTGTCTAATGCTATGTTTCTTTTTTG
Organism: Darwinula stevensoni; assembly: GCA_905338385.1. Classification (NCBI taxonomy): domain Eukaryota; kingdom Metazoa; phylum Arthropoda; class Ostracoda; order Podocopida; family Darwinulidae; genus Darwinula; species Darwinula stevensoni. Next base: position 34,558 of record CAJPEV010001156.1, read on the forward strand.
TGTAGAAATGCTCTTGGTGTTTATAGGGACACAGTCTTACCTCAGCTTTCTGTAAAGAAGGCATAGTTTAAGAGGACATAAACAGTGACAGTACAGTCCTTGGAGGCAGTTGAAATTGTGCCACAATAGACCACTTTCCTTTTTGTTAATTTTATGCATTTTTAAAAAATTATGATACAAATGGTATTTATGATTCTCATTTCTTTCTTGAAGGGGGTTGGGGTTGGGGTGTCTTTGCATTTTCTTGATAATGTGATGTTGAATCACTTTGAGCACCAGTCCAACCCCACTTCCATATTGAGCTTTCTTTTTTGGCCCTAATCAGGATTTCAAACATAGTAAGAATTATGGAGCTCTTTCCTTTCCTACAATTTCTAATTGCTAGGAAATTTTTGAGCATCATCCATGTCATTACTTTGTGATGACACGTTCTCCTTTTATGATGGAAGACTCAAGTTAATTGGTGAACTTATGTTTACAACATTGAGGATGAGAAATAACATAAGTCATGTACTGTGCTTCTAGAATGTTGGACTTAGATTGTATTTCTCATAGCAGTCTTCAATATTTAAATTAGTCTTATACATCTTTGACTACCAAATTTTATTAATGCACTATGAGGGAATTTTACTGATTTTTCCATGTTGTGCCTAGGGTATTTTGGAATGTTGTGCTAATTTATTGATAAAAATATATCAAAGTTAACCAAATATAATAAAACTGAGCTGTCATGATGCCACGTAAAATATATGAAGTGCTTTGGGTAAGCCATCATGACAGCTCATGGTATTAAGAGAGTTAAGAAAGTGTAAGTACAGCAACAAAACATCAAGAAGTTTAGTATTGTTTGTGCATACTGGAAATTTGTAGTATTATTCTTGCATGCCATTATAAAGAGAAACCTATTTTTTTTGCTGTGCAACCTGACTTCAGTTTAAAACAAAGGTAAAATGAGCAACCATGAACTTAAACAGAATTGGAACAGAAACACCCCAAATATGTTTACATTGAATTCTATGTGACTTCAGTCATTCTTCTGCATTGCATTTTGTCCTCAGTGGCTAGAATCAGGACATGCTTCAGTTGCAACAGAATATCCTTGAGCACCATTTATTTTTCCTCATAATTGACATAGCCTGCCACTTAGCACATGAGAGTCATAGTTTATTTCTGTTTGGTGTGTGTTGGGTGGGTGTATGTGCCTTGATGTGTGTATGTTTGTGTATTCAGATCACTCAGTGCCTTCTTCTTTTCCATTTCGCCTGTACTCCCTGCATTTGTACTCAAGCTGCATCTAACCTGGCAACTAGAAACTCTCAGGTATAACTTGATGTTCCATGTGCCCAGTCAACTTTCATGTTATGGCCAAAAAAAAAGCAACAAATTCTGATCTCTATATCTCTGCTCTCCCAGAAACCATTTTCATTAAACATGCCTTGTGCGTTGATTTTTGTCAAGTAGCAGTTCAATGTTTCATCCAAATTTGTTACTCCAAGGCAAAGCTTTTAGCAATTATTTTTTAAAACTTTGACATCGACAAGGGATAGACAGCTTTTGTCCCTTTGAAGTAATCAGATTCTACCTGCTTAATTCTCTGATGTGCATCAGGGGAAAATCTGAGTCAACAGATTGCTTAATCTATGACTAATTGAAATAAGTCTATTAAAGCCATTGCAGAAAAGTATCTCCCCAAGGAATGAATTTCTGTGGAAGAGTTCAATGTCACCTAGGTAATATCCAACATTAGTGTGAAAACATTTCTCTGCTTGACTTCCTGCATAAGCTTTCATCCATTTTCAATGTCCAACTTCTTTTGAATTATTGCTCATAGTCTTGCCTTAATACTACAAATATGGATGAATTTTGAAGATCTGTTAGGAACAAATGCATATATGTGCACTGAAGTTATGAAAATACCTCCAGAACAGAGATCTTAGAAGTCAGTTTCTTTTTTACCGTATCTTGTATATATGCAGTCCTCACAACATTAAAGATCTCGGCATACAGATGTGGTGATTCTGTCCGCATTGCTTGCTATTTCCATCATTTGTTAATGTGGTGGCATTCAAATCTCCTTCAGCTGAGTCTGCTCATGTACATGACCCTACATACATAGGCCCTACTGAATAAAGGCTTATGAGTACAAATTAGAAATTCATCTTTACTGAAGGGAACATTATTCTGTTGTGAGTACGTGCAAGGCCTTCATGGACTGTGAGTGCCACCAGGTTACTGTAACCTGAGGGTGTAGATATTGCTTTGGACTGAGGTGCATGGGACATATCATGTTTTGATGTTTTGTGGAGCTGCTGAATGTCAGCCCTGAATACCAGACAGACAGCTGCCATGGGGGGCTGAATTTGCAAGCCAATATGATTCAGTTTCCTCTGCTTTATAAGGCTTCTTCCATGTTTCCTTTATTGATCATGTTCATTATTCATTTGTATGTGGCATATCCATTGTGTCTGTGGTGAAACAATGCTTCCATATGCCTTTTAGTCTTGATGTGCTGTAGATCTTAAATCGATCATGTCTTAGGAGCTTCCCTGGTTCCGTCCAATGGTGATTTTGCTGGCTCAATTTACATTTCTTTGCTGGTTTTCCTCATTCTCAGCTGTGTACAATGCAAGAGGTTGTGAATTGCTGTGGTTGTAGTCGTCTGTAATTATTAACTTAGTAGTGGCTTCCTTCATGCAGTCTTTATTGACTCACATGTCTTGTGTCACATTTCATTACTCACCATGTATCTTTTAACTGAATGAATATTGGAAGACTTTTCATTCTAGGGACCAAAGTCCTACGTGTTAGTGCTCCTCTGAAGAATGTTACTAGTGATGCTCATAAGACCAAGCTATTAAGGTGAGTGGGAAACTTGTGTCAATTTGTGAAACCGTTTTGGTGACTTTTTCAATGGAAATTTTGTTGTGAAACAAAAGAGTTGTTCCAAATGAATTGTTTGAGTGTGCCATATCTTATAGTTTATCAAGTAGTTTATGAAAAATTATTCAAATATGAATTCATTTTCAGTCTTCCCTTTCTCAAGCATGATGTCACTTCCTTGGTTTATAGTAATATCACTTTTTGGTACTTGGAAAATGCACTATGTACCCATAAATTTTCAAGGGAAATGAATTTTTGCTAAATTATAACACCAGGCACTCATCATACTCTGTCATCTTCCCCATTTATGTTATTCCTTTTCTGTTCCCTTTTCCAACATCTAGGTCTGTATCAACCACGTCTGCATTTTGCTGAATGTGCAATGTGAATGGGCTTCCTTTTGACTCTTGTCATTATAGTTTCTGCATTTGAACTGGAATTGGCTGAGATTCAGATATCAACCTTTTCCTAAAATTTGGATTGAATAGTAACTTCTGATGGAAACCAATTGCATTTCCAGAATATCTATTTCATTTTGCCGTAATTGTAAGCAACTACCTACTTTTTCCATGAAAGTAAATGTCCTCAAAGCTGCTTTTTTTTTTTAAAAGAAATGTTGTACAAATGTGATGTGCCATCCATTCTCATGCCATTGTCTTCTTTCCTTGCCATCATTTCCCTGACTTGTTATATTGATGTAGTACAAAAATATGACCTTTTATTGATTGCGTATAAATTTTACATTTTCTTGATGTAAATAATATAAATGAAGTGCTTCCAGGAAACAAATTATGTGGATATCTCATGCCACTTTTTTATTTGCCAATCCCCCTGACCCCTTGAAGGACATCCCTGCAAGTATTTGCATTGAAGACGATTTATCTTGATTTATTTTGATTACTTCTGAATGTACTATTTCCAATAAATCAATGATTTTTCTGTTGACTTTAAGAGCTTGTCATTTTTCTTACTAATCTGTAGAAGCTGCTGTGATGACAGTGTCACATGTGGACTAAAGAAATTTGTAGCTTATGGCATAAACAAACTCACGAAGTCGAATACTGTATGAAAATGAGGCGTTTTCTGCAGGGAACAAACCTTAACCTAATGTTCCCATGCCTGAAGGATCCAGGAAATAGGAACGGAATAGTTTTTTTTTTTTAATGCTGAAGATTGAACTTGCTTCGTAAAAACATACAGTGTTTAAAGTGACCCTTTTACAATCAAGCAACTGTAAGTGTGCACTTTGGAAAAATGCGTTCAATTCTATATCTGATGGAATCCCCTCCCCGTGGGAATTTATTAACCTGGTTTCTGTGGCAGACCGGAGGAATGACACTAAAATTTATTTAATGCAATTAAGAAAGTACGACCAGCAGTTCCTGCACAGTAACTAATTTTATTGCAATCGTGAACGAATAATAACAAAAATAACGTGCCAATTTTCAATGTGCTCTGCAGAAATGCGCTCAACACTTTAAATTAGCGCCGTAAAAACGAGTGGACACTACGGCTGGAATTTCATTTAAATAAGTTGCATTTGATCGAGAAAGTGTGGTGCTAATTATATGCAAAATTGCATGAGCGTCTCTTAATCAGGCTTTCGGGATTAAGAGGAAAAAGGGTGGAAACATTTCTTGCCGCTTTGCTATGAAACTTCGCATCGATAAGAGAAGCTTAAATTCCAGCGTAATTCTCTGTTCAGCCGATATAATTAGAGATCTCCGCTTCCCTGCAAACTCAAGGTTGGAGCGGACCCGAACCGCCATTAGCGACATCTAGCCGGGGAAAAGTGGAAATACGCGATCGTCTTGGCAGAAAGCTTTGCCTCTGGTTCGTTCGCGTTGTATCATGTTGATTCCTGCGATGAGATGGCAGGAGGGAGTACGGAAAATTGTGCAATGCGTACAGATTGCTTGGAAATACTTAAAAAAAAACGTAATTTGCAGCTATTGCGCAGTAACTTGCAGCTAGTTCGAAACTCGATGGGAAATGCTAAAGCATCCCATAAATTGTGTCTTGAGACGAAGGAAAGTTTTTTCACCAGAATTCACGGTTGTTTCTGCCTTTTGCAATCACGGAAAGTCGCAGATCTTCAGACTGATTCCGAATGAAAAGTTTCCATCCCCGAAACCGCTAGAAACAGGCGGATTTTTCGAAAAGGAAACACGGACGTACACTCTCAGAAGCGAGGATGAAAGCAGGATGGCGACGGCCTTCTCTCCGTTGCTCTCCTCGCGTTCCTTCGCTGGTCGATTCCTAGCGCCTTTAAGCATGGGCTCCCTGGTCTGGCTGTTGGGCTGTGCCCTCGCACTTCCATGCGAGCATCCATAGGAATGCATGCCAAGGTCAAAGGGGCTGCAAGTTCGTATGGCAGTCACTGGTTTAACATGTATAGGCCTAACGTGAACCCGTGTGTCCAAAGTCTTATCCAAGAGAGAAGTCATGCTGTAGATCCCCACGAGTATTCAAGCACACTTGTCTGGCACTTTAGGTTGATGTTCAAATTCATGCACGGTGTATGGAAAAGTTTATTTTCAATAAACCAGGGATTCGGTTGACTCCACGATAAGGTCGTCTCACTACAAACTCGTCCATGAATGAAAATTGTGATAGGTAGAGGTCGTTAATGCAGTTATAGTAAATGAGGAACATGCTGTTCTCAATAGTTTCCTTTTCCTCATCGGCCCCCAAAACGTATAACATTCTGTGCCCTGGTCAATCGACAGAGCTAAATTAACTATGTGCAAATTTTATTGAGAGAAGATTGCCATTTAAGTTAATGTTATGACCTGGAGTCATGAATGCCTTTTGATTCCTCATCATTCCTCAAATGAATATCTTCATTTGGGTAATATTTAGGTTATACTGAACCCATCAAAATATCCTTTTCAGGGATGCATTTGAGAAGACATTCTTATTGCCACAATTTGAAATGAAGGAGATAATGAGCATTGGAGGCATGAGTTGATGGTTGTCAGATAGAACCATCAGTTGAGGTGCTAGCTGATGAGCAAGGAGCTCCAGCCAAGATTGAAGTCTTCACATGGCGAGCACGTGCGTGCTTGTGACAGTTACCGTTTTGTATTGGGCTGCCTTCCTGGTTGGCTTCTTTGTCTTCATTCCTCTCCTCTTGGCCAGAAATGAGTATGATGTGAGTTTATCATTTGACAACTCCAGGAGGTACTTGATATATAGTTACGCTCTCAGACTATGGCTAGAAGGTGTTATGAATTAGAGTTCAGAATCAATGTCCAGACCATGCAGTATTTATAGCATGAAATCAACAGAAAATTTAAAACACTGGCTGCTTTTTCATTTTGACTTGGCTTCAAGTCATTGTATTTCCATATTCCATATCCAGATAGTGCTGCATCATCCCGAGGGGCATGAAAGCCCAGGCTGCATGCTGTTTGTTACAGTGGCAGGCAACAGCTATGAGCAAAAAGGATCCAATCGGAACATCTGTCACACAGCTGTCTTCCTTCCATTGGCTGTGATTGGAATTAGTGCACTGCTTGGCTCCTACTTCACCTACAAGTCCTGGAAGGTTGTCACCAGTCTCAACAAAGATATCTCGTGAGTGCCCTTGTTGCCATTCTGGGCTTTGGTTTTCTGAAGTACCAGAGGAAGCATATTTTTATGTCTTTTAGATGGATCAGCTTTTACTCAATTAAAAAAGTCAGAATGAAAATGAGAGCTAAAGGGGCTATCATGTCTAGAGGTGAAGTGAAGTGTGAGTTCAAGATGAAGGTGGGTTGGCTGGATTAGCTAAAGCCTGCAGGTATTGTACGTCTTGTGCATGCCCCCCCCCCCTCACCCAGAGTATGTCTTTTGTCCAACCATATACACTGTGCACCCTTGACAATGAGTGATGTTTTCCAAATTTACTTCCCCTCTGTCTCCTTTTTTGGAAGGATGTTAATTATTTTTACCAGATAATAATGGGACAGGTTTTCCTGCTAAAGATGGAGAAAAAAGGGATGAACACTGAAAGAACATAGGGGGTGATCCCTACTGAACTTGATTCATTTTTGGGGTGGCATTGCTGTTGTACTTCTGGAATGAAAAATATTTAAAATTCTCCTCAGTAGGCTTACTAAGATCTAAGGATTTCTGGATAAAGATTGGATGATCCATCAAGCTTTTCTTATTTTCAGACTGAATCTTTGATTCAATAGGTTTCTTTATTGTTGGATTCAATTTCATTACAGATATACCATCCTGTGATTGTGTCTACTACTGCAATGTCATTTTCTGTAACATTTTAAAACATACAAAGTTTCATTGTCCTCGTGCTCCAAAATGAATGATCACATGAGTCCCATTGAGGCATTTTCAAATATGTATGAAGTCAAGTTTATAATGTATGGAGTCATTCTGAGTTCAGTGTAGAAACTGATCTTCCTTTTTTTTTCTGAGCAGTCTGTTCATTATGTGAGCATCAGAGCACTATGAAGGAATTGGGCATAATAGCTCCATTACCACATAGAGGCTGCTCAATTGCTGAATGCACCTAGACTATATTTTAAGCATACCACAAATGCTTTGATTATGATTATCTGTATTGACTTCTTTTCTAATCAATAAGAGAATGTGTTTGAAATGATCTCATCCATAACCATTGAATCATGCACCATACTGATAAAAGAAAAATATGAACCACTGGACTCAGTTTCTTGTTGTTTTCTTTAATTAGTTCATGTTTCAGATGCAGTTGTTTGCAGTTGCAAACCTTTCCATGACAACAAAATATACATCCCATCACGATGCTTTGTAGTATGAGATTGATTGTGCTACTCATATTGACTTGCAGGTACAAAACAAGTGTTTGGCCATTCCTCCTGCTGAATATATTGGTGACCATTGTACTGGGAGTTTGTGCAGCAGTCACAAGTGCTGGCTTTGTTGAGACATGTACACAGATCCGGAGGCATTTAATGGGAGAAGAGCTCTCCATCTATGAATATGACCAAGACAGGTAATTCTAGCTACAGCATGCTCTAATAGGTTTCTATATTGATGTTCCAAAGGCATTGATGAAATTGAAAGCTTTCTGGGAATCATTATCTTGGAATTTTGGAATCTTGGGTTCATGAGAAGTTATGTTGAGACCAACAAGGAATCCAGTTGATTTATTTATACACCGTCACCCCTTGTGGCTTTCCGTCCTTTTGGTAGTCTGTCCCAGTAGAATGTTTAGCCTGCTTCCCTTTGCTAGTGTATCAGTTGTAATGTTTGTCATTGCTTTCAAGATGATCAAAGTGTAAGTTGGTTGTCCTGTTGCTTCTAGAGTGATTGCCTTCTCACCCCCCACACCATAAAAAAAGAAATTACAAGTTAAAAGGAGTGAAAGTTTATATACCTGAATGTGATACGTTAGTGTCAGACTTCCCCTCCTTCTTCTAATGGTATAATTCTAGCCACCCTGGTAAAAATCCGCAATTTTCTTGGTGATGATCCATCTGTACTTTCTCTTTGATATTGACCTGTGTTGCCATCAATCAGCATTGGCACCACCTGATGGGTCTGAAGTCAGGATTTGCTCATAAGCTGAAATATTGTTGTTGGTGCTTTGTGAGCTACTAGGTCTTGCACCTGTGGATCACATCTGATCTATTCTTGCACATCCAAGGTGGAAAACTTATACCTACGATCATGAACGATGGGACAACACAGACCCTGCATGGAACAGAAATAGGGAAGAGTGGGAGGAACGGGAACGATTGGAAAACCGAAGACAGTGGGATTTGCAAAGGCATCGAGTGAAACAGCAGCGGAATCCATACGAGTACCAACCCTCCGAACGAGTTGGTTATCGAATCCAGGACCTCAAGTGAGGATGTGCAAGTTTTTCTCACACCATGGAGTGGAAGCATGTTGCATGAATATGTATCCCCACCTGTGCCTATGGTACTTTCCTCTATGCTGCACTTGGTTTCAGCTTGCATGGCAAGGTGTTCATTCTTGCTGAGGAGGAAGAAGAGAAATTTAGACAGAGTTGTCAATTCCACGATGAGTTAGAGATGTCCATTCCAGGATGAGTGAGTAGCCAATGAGCTTTCAATAAGCCTTCAATGAAACCATAATGAGGATCTTGAGTTATTATTAATTGCAAGACCATCAGCTGAATGTTGGCTATAGTTAAAATCTGGTGTTTTCGCTGAAACATTTGAAAAAATTTAGCTTCAACACTCTTATTTAAAAGTGGATTATGAGATTGGGGACTTAGAACTGGAAAACCTACATGTAGCTTATCACTTAGAAAAGAGATCTGGGGTAGATGCAAGATGGAATAGACTCTGATTTCTTGGTATTGATACTAATTTCAAGCTCTGTAACCCTTGGATGCATAAGCCATTTTGAGTAATTAAGATTCATCCGGAAAAAAAAAAATTTGATAAAAAAATGTGTAAATTTATGGTAAAGTCCATTTACTGGAAAAAGGAAACATTGCTCTAGCAAATATGAAGTGCACCTGGATTCATTTAAAAAATGCATCCCTTCATTTAGCAATTGTATCCTGCATGGTGGTGACATACTTGGAAGATATGAAAGGCCACCTGTTATCATAATCATTGCCTTGATGGTGGTGATGGTATATTTAAGTCTCATGTGTGAAAAAATTTTGCTGCCATTTATGTATATACTGTCAAGCACTGTTCCCATCAATGTGCTGTAACCAGTGCTCACTTTTGAAGCACTATGCTTCCTTTTCCCCCTATATCGCACTTCTCTTGTAGGAAATACTATTTTTTACCATGGAATGCTTTGGTGTGCTCCTGTGTCCTGTCCATTGCTTATCCTACCTTTTTCCTCACTGGGGACTTCAGCAGGGGAACTTGTGTCAGGATTTGGTTGCTTCCTGCAAGATTAACTATTGTACCTATTGCATTCACTGTATTTTCTTCATGTTTTACCAGTTTTCACCATCTCAACATTGTTTGCACGAGCTACTTTATTTCTGACTGTTGGCTTGTTGGTTGGTTTTGTTGGTTTTTTATTTATTTTGCCAAAATAAATAAAATCTATATCCTTTTTCTCTTGATTAAGTAACCATTTATCGTGGCAGGGTTTTCTGTCTTTCCCTATGATCTTCCCCTAATTGAGGCTCAACCAATTTTTTTCATCCATCTTTTGTATCACCCAGTCCTCTGAAAGCATTCAAATTCAAATGTTTCAACTCCAAATCTCCAGTGTGTTAAGTATGCAGGCATCATTTATGAAAATTCTGACATCAGACCAAAACTTGAATTTTTTCAGTAAGGGGTAACCAGCAAATCATTATGCATTTTTAAGTAAAAAAGTGTTCTTTTATTCTATTCTATGTCTACATCTTAATATGGTTTTTTTCAATGTATTTCTGCCCAGCAAAAAAATTAATTACTGTTTTTTCTGTTGAAATACTTATTTACCTCTGCTTAGTAACTTCCATATCCAAAAAGAAGTGGTTTAACTTATTAGATTGCAAGTACTTATCACAATTTTTTTTAGAAAAGAATAAGTCTGAAATATGCCATAATCTGGACTATAGATTTTGCCAGTAACACTGAGGGAAAATGATATTCTATCATGATGTCTCTGATGTGATGCCCTCTGGGCCTAGCCTCTGTTCTGCAGCAGTTGTTTTTTTTATTTCTTTACATTTTTTAATGCTTGCCATGAGGAAAAATTTTTAAAGCTGATGGACCCCAACTGGTTTCACTATCCTGGAACAAGAAGCCCTTCTTTCTTATCTGCATGAGGATTGTTCATTTGGATCAACATTCATCCCAATATGCTAAAGCTGCTTGTCTCTTCTCTAATGAATTGATCTAGTCCCCAAAGTCTTTGAAATTGTCTTCTAACAGGATTGAGACTTTTGCTTTTGACACAACCTGAAGAATATCTATGGAGGTGTTGGCTTTCCTGGTTGATGTCCTTGTAATAAGTATCTTTTTTCTCAAGTGATTTCATACCCTATGATTGATAAGTAACAATTTACAACTGTGAAAAATGCAATGTAATGATTTGGGAGACTGGGAATTGATATTGTCCCCCATTTCTTTCCCAGCTGTTTCGATCATGTGCGCTACACAGCTAATCGCCAACTGGATCTCACTGCACTCATCTACATTTCTGTGGTGAGTGATTCCCCTCTTCTTTAGATGCTGCTGTATACCTTCAGGAAGTTTTTTTGAATTATTTGAAAATCTGGTGGAATGTTCCTGATTCCATGGGATGTAACTGATTGTTCATGAGAATGCTATGTTTCTGTGCAAGGTTTTTGCAATTAATGTCATGAATACATTTTGGATGATTGGTTGATGAGACTGACTACAGTAATTGGCAGGTGTTTCCTATGGTCTTCATTTGGCTTCCACATATTTCTATCCTTACATCCTTGATTGGGCTCAACCAAGCAATGTCCTTTGATGATTAGTATACATGGCAGATTCAAATTGCCACCTTATTTTCTGCACTGAAATGATGTGGTTTATCTCCCCAGTTCATGTACTGGTGTGAATTCCTCCTCTGGTTGGTGCTTGTGGTGCTGCAAGTGGTGCGGCTTCGGCTGAGAGCACGGCAGAAACGCCACCTCCGCGAGAAAGAGCTCTCGCAATTCACTCCACTTGAGGAAACTGTAGTGAGGGAGAGCTTCTTGTGAATTCCACTTTCTTCCCATGTCTCATTTTTCAATTTTGATGCAAGTAGTGGTCTATATGGTCTCTTCCATTCTGTAGATTCCACTGTGATATATGCCCAATGATGTGATGTTTCCATGTTGTTTTACGTTTTTTTTGTGCTGAAGTATTCCTAGAGCTCGTAGAAATGCAGTCTTACCACATCTTTCTATAAAAAGGACATAGGATAGTCTTCTGAGGTAGTTGAATTGTATCACCCCAGACCACATTCCTTTTTCTTATTTTTATACATTTTTTATTTTTGTTCTGGAAAAGGTTTTGATCCATATTTCATTATTGAAGGCATCTCTATCTACTTTCGTGATAAAATGATGGGAAAGATTCTTGGCTTTCAGGGCTTATCCAGACCCTTGTCTATACTAGGCTTTCTGTTTTGATCCCTGATTAGGATTTCAGACATGGTAAGAATAGTATAGCAATATCTTCTCCTCTCCCCCCCTCCTCCAGTTTTTAATGGTGAGGAAGATTCCCAAGAATAACTTCTGTCATTACCCTGTGACTACATTTTCTTTTTTCAGATGGAAGACATAAGTTTGTTAATGATGTGTAGTGTTATAAATTTTGAGAGTGGAAAATGGAAATTCAGATATCTTGCTGATGGAGTGCTTAACCTGGGAGTATGAAGGATTATAAATGTCAATGCAATCTAGAAGATTTAGAATTGTTCTCAGGCAGTGGGAAAAGGCAGAAATACCTATGCATTAAAAGAGCAGCTGCAAGGGTTTATCACATAATGACATTATGTTTTGTACCGATTGCTATGGGGGTTTTCTTCTTGTATCAGGCTGTTCATGCAATTAATTTTGAAGCATCAACCAAGAACATGTAGCAAAGACCTAACCTAACTATTAATTTGGACAAAATGTGCAGGGTTTAAAAAACCCTGACAACCTTTTAAGTGTACTTTGGGCAGGATTCTAAGTCCAACTGTTCTTAACCTTAAAAAATGAGGCTCAATAATAGATATTGACTGATTAGAAAGAAATACAAAATAATGATGCATTGTAAGCAGAGTTAAACATATGATCATGATGGCAAATGCTGAGGGTGCTACAAAATAAGAGGTACTTGAGACACATATCTATTTGGCAAGGGATACCTTGATTATGGAAGTTGGTAGTTTTGTTGTATTTGCTTTCATACTCTGTGCTTATCCAGTCCATGCAATGAAGAGTTTTTCTTCATTTAGGTCCATAACCCTACCAGCACAAGGAAAGTCAATGTTTCATGTTTTACTCACATGATCATCTTGCATCATGTATTGCTGAGAGCAGATGTGGTAGGGTCATTGATGAACATTTTGCTTAGAAGTTCATGTGTGTACAGAAAATTTTGAGAAGAGTAGTATGTATTACTTATAAATGTTAGAAAAACAGCATTACTCATACATGCCAATTTGAAGAGATTCCTATTTTGTACTTTGTAACCAGGTTTCAATTTGTAGCTAAGATAAAATAAGCAGGCAGAAGTTTGAACAGAATCACCCAGCAGCCCAAAAATGTTTAAATCAGACAATATTTTGTGCCCATAATTATCCTTGCACGTAGCATTATGTCCTGGGTGGCTTGAGTCAGGTGATGCTCCTGTTGCAACAGAATGTATGTGAGAACCATTTATTTATCCACATGACTACAATGAGTTATGAGCATGCCATGGTCCACATTGGTATCTTCATTTGCATGACCATCTGAAGTGTGTTGAGTGGGAGCCTTGTTCAAGAGCCATTATGTATTCTTGTAGCCATTATTATATGTATTCATATCACTCAGTGCCATCTTTTTTTCCATTCCTTATGTGCTCCAGGCATCTGAAGGCTCAAGCCACATCTACTGTGGCGATTAGGAACTGTCGGGTAAAACTCAGCTTTGAAATGATGTATTTGTCTTGTTGGCGTTAATGGTGTGGTAAAAAAACATTGAAAATAAAAAGAATTTCAACCTATATATACCTCTGCTCTCCATGGAGCTATCTTCATAAAATAGCTCCAGTTGGAGCAGGGACCCATAGGTTAAAAGTCATTAGTTTCTTTTTCACCATGCCCTGTATAAATGCAGTCCCTGTTACCTTAGAGAATTGCTTCAATTTCTCAGATATCGAGATTTAGCTTGCAGTGTCAGCTATCTTTGTCATTGGCTATTGCTGTGGTACTTACACCTTTCTCTGCTGAGGGCCTTATCCAACCAACATTATGTGGGTCACTTCCATGAAAAGTTTAGCTAGTACTAATGAAAAATTAATATTTTAATCTTTACTGAAAAGTACATTTTGTCTTTGCAGACCACATGCAAGGCCATTGTGGACTGTGGTTTGAGTACCACTGGGCTCATGTACTATCAGTTGATAGGATGTAGATCATGACTTAAGATTGAAATACATGGGACTTACCATGTTCTGAGGAGCTGCTGAATGTCAGCCATGAATACCAGACAGACAGCTGCCATGGGGGACAGAATTTGTTAGCCAATATGATTCTGTCTCTGTCATTTTTGGTTTCATTAATTTTTCCTGTTTCATGTTTGAATGTCTGTCAACATTTCATCTCATATTGCATATCCATTGTGTCTATGGTGAAACTATGCTTCTGTGTGCCTTTTCCTAATGTGCTGCAGATCTCAATCATGTGTTAGATGCGTCCCTGGTTCCGTCCACTTGTGATTCGTTAGCTCTGTTAATGCTGATTGTGCCTCATTCTCACCTGTGCACAATATAAGAAATTGCAGTGCATTGCTGCAGTGGTTGTAGTTTAACATTATTAACTTCCTTTTTTTGTACTGGCTTTTTTCATGCAGATTTTATTCAGACTCATGTCTTGCATCACATATAATTTCTTTTTCATATATCTCTTAACTGAATTGGAAGTCTTCCCCAACTTGGAACCAAAAGTCCTACTTGTATGAGCCCTTCTGAAGATTGTTACTAATGCTTATGCCAGACCAAGTTCTTATTGGGGATATGTGTGTCACTTTGCAAAATAATTTTGGTGATGTTTTGCAAATAATTTTGTGAGAAAAAATTAGCATGTACCCACCCAACGAACCTAATTCTTTGGTAATCCCATTTCTAGGTTTAAAATTGAATTGGCGACATGAAAAGTATGCAGCTTTGAGTTCTTATTCAAATTGAATTTTAGGGGGGACTTCCCATTCTCAAGCTTGAATGTAGCCATTTTACTAATTGCAGTAATTTAATTGTTTTGTCACTTTCTTGGTCTATAGGAAGTTCACTTATTGGCACTGTGTAAACACCATAATATGCTTTACATCCATGAGCTTAGAGGGGAAATCAGTTCCCTTTTTGGCAAATTATAATGCTATCTCATCTTCCTCCATTCATGTTGTCAGTTTTCCTGCTTCCTTTACCAGCTTTTGGTCTATTTTAACTGTCCACATCATGCTGAATGTGCAACAAAGGGTTGAGTTCCTATTGGTTCATCACCTTTAGCAGTGAAACTGAATTTGGCTGAGATTTGCAAAAGTGCATCTCATGAAAGTGCAAAAAAAGTCCATTCATGAAAAGTAAATTTAATTGTAACTTGTGATGTTAACCATTATCATTTCCAGGTATTCAACATTTGCATGTTACACCTTCATAAAATAAAGCAACTACCTGCTTACTGTTGAAGAGGAACTTTCCCACCTCTGGTTGTTTCACAGAAATGTTGTATAATTGTGATGTGCTATGTATTCTTCCACCGTTGACTTTTTTTTCTTTGCACAATCATCCCTCCAAACTTGACATAATGATGTAGTACAAAAATATTGCTTCCATGCTTATTGACTCTTTTCTCTATTTCATAAAGAACAGTGATATGCTTACATGAAACAATAAATTATGTGAATTATTTGTGCCACTTGTTTATAGATCCTAGTATCCCATGGAACACTTCCTAACAAGTATTTGACTGCATGAAAGATGATCACTCATGATATTTCCCTTTTCATCCTTCCCAATAAATTGGTAACATTCTGCTGACCTTTGGGAACTTGTCATTTTTCTTGCTAATCTGCAGAAATTCCTTCATAATAGCTATAGCTCCCTTCAGTCACATTTGGACCCAAGGAACCTGTTACAGGTGTTATCAGCAGACTTATCAAGTTCAGTAGGTTTTGAAAATGAGGCCTCTTCCATGACAAGGCACCCTTTATCCCGTGTTGCCACAGGCCTAAAAAAAAAAAATTGGAGAAGTTAATACGTTAATAATAGTCAGTAAATTGGATTGGAAGAATTTTTGTTGTCAAGGTTGGGACATATTTTGTACAAATAATTTGTCCTTGAAGGGCCCATACTTTGAAAAATGATGTCGTCTGTCTTGAAGGGAGATTGAAAAATGATGTCATCTGTCTTGAAGGGAGATAGGCAAAGTCTTGAATGTGACATTTTTCTTGAAAGTGAATTATGCAGGCAATCCTTCTGAAATTACCTTATTTTTTTTTAAAGGAAAGAATGACACTTTTTGCCAAAGCATGTAGGTCAGTTCATGTGGATTTGAGAAGTCATGGATAGGAGAACCACTGATATTATTTTTAATGGCAAATGGATCTGGCAGACTGATGGTGATGGCAACACATTTTTCATGATTTTTGCTATTTTCAAAGTGTAATTCTTGTCTGCTTCAGAAAGCCAGGCATCATATTGACTATTGGGTGAGGGTACCTGTAGAATAGTAGTTGTACAGATATTAATGTGGTTTCTTTTTGCACATATTGACTGGAAGTTGAATAAGTACTATTTTTTGTCTGAAAGACCAAGTTCAGAGGAGTTATTTGTTGGCATCTCCAATTTAGAAAGACTAATATCGAGCATTGACTTGGATTCTTCCTTGCAGTGAGACCATAAAGTGAACCCTTCATAACTTTTTCCAAAATGAGTCCTTCATGGGTCTGTACTTTTGACAAAAAAAAGCCTTACCCTCAGAAGTAAAAAAAATTATGCTGTCTATACTTGATATTTTAAAAAAATTCAACATTTTACAGCAAATCCAAATTGCAAATCTCTATTACCATAATAATCAATAAGTGGTGAATGAAAAACTTTTTTCCTTGGTGAATGAAATAATCTTATTAATCTTCTGGACAAGATATTGGATTGGTCCACTGGGAAATTGCCAATTCCAAAATAGGTATTATAGGAAGTGGAACTTAGGGTGTGCACCTCATGAGTAATCAATGTTTTTGCCTCAAACTGAGGCAAACTGACATCTGAATAATAAATCCCTTCCATTTCTCTATGGATGTACTGACACTTGATGGTATTGTCATGTCTGTTGACCTCTAGAACTCCAGATGCTCCATTGGCCTTCTGAAACTTTTATCATCTCTACAGCTATTACCTGTAAAATGTAAACATCAACTCCTCCTTTGGAGAACTTTGTCTTAATACTTTTTCTTTTTTTGGAGGGAGGAGGGGGGTATTGCTGTAACCATAATATCCATCCAAAAAGAATTATTCATAGAAAAGGAATCTGATGAATGAGTGAGTGAATTTGACCACCTGGCAAATCTGCTGGGAATGAAATGAAAAAGAGGGAAAGGAAAAGGTCCTAGGATGACACCAGTTATAAAAAAAAAACTATGTACAGGACTACAAAGGGAACCTTTGGAAGAGAGAAGAGTGGGAAAACCCAAGATCCACAATGGGGGAGATTGGGAATGCAAACAAAGGAGTCCCAAAGCACATAAGATAAGGACCAGCCAGCCCAAGGGAGGAGAATGGAGGGCTTATATCATAGAGCAAACAGGTTCCTGCTCCTTATCTATTTTCTGTGGTCTGCATTGGCACCAATAGGTGAATAACTCAGGTGACAGTTGATCAGCAGCCTGGTCTAATCCTGCCAATGGCACTTCCCTTTTTTTTTTCCAATGGGGGATCCATATTATAAGAAAGTGCTCCTCTCATCTGAACTCTGAAGTAAGTAGTGTTCCCTTTGTATTTATTTTCAGATCAGATTGCCTACAAATACAGTGACACCTGATACTTGGTGGNAGAGAAGAGTGGGAAAACCCAAGATCCACAATGGGGGAGATTGGGAATGCAAACAAAGGAGTCCCAAAGCACATAAGATAAGGACCAGCCAGCCCAAGGGAGGAGAATGGAGGGCTTATATCATAGAGCAAACAGGTTCCTGCTCCTTATCTATTTTCTGTGGTCTGCATTGGCACCAATAGGTGAATAACTCAGGTGACAGTTGATCAGCAGCCTGGTCTAATCCTGCCAATGGCACTTCCCTTTTTTTTTTCCAATGGGGGATCCATATTATAAGAAAGTGCTCCTCTCATCTGAACTCTGAAGTAAGTAGTGTTCCCTTTGTATTTATTTTCAGATCAGATTGCCTACAAATACAGTGACACCTGATACTTGGTGGTACTTTGGATGTAGCATGACTTAAAAAGTTTTACACAATTATTTTGACTGTTCCCATGTGTATTTTTATGAATCAATGTTGTTAATAGTAATGGAAAACTTCTAATCCAGTAAGACCTCCCATGAGTTTTATGTCAATTTAGATGTTATTTCTGCTTTCCCTTCTGAATACCATAGTATTCTTAGCTGAAGCATGTTAAATTTTAATATCTTGGTTGTTTATTTTGGCACAGAAATATTCTCATTCAGACATATTCCTTGAACTGTTAAACTTGAACTGTAGCTTGATTTGAATAGTTGAACCCACAGAGCAGGCCTGTTGTCATCTTGTACTCATAATTTTCCCATGTTGCACTTTTTATCTGTGTGTGCTCACAATGCTCCTTCCTGAGGAACTGTGATGCATGCAAGCAGTGATCATTGCTTCACAGAAGAATGCTCAAAATCCTATATGAATGGGTCTGATCCACTGATGTCAATGGTTTCTTTAGGTTTCATCTTGATGAGTGAATAAGATATGTTTTTGGGCTTCACCCATCTATGACCCACAGTTTGGAGTAATAAACCAAAAACCAATATATGAATGGGTCTGATCCACTGATGTCAATGGTTTCTTTAGGTTTCATCTTGATGAGTGAATAAGATATGTTTTTGGGCTTCACCCATCTATGACCCACAGTTTGGAGTAATAAACCAAAAACCAATAAAATACATTTTTCCCCATAATGTCATGACAAATTGAAGATTGAAGCACACACCAGGGATGACTTGCTATTGCAGTAATATAGTCTAACTTTGGTTGTGGAAACCTCATTTGTTTGATTAACTGCTTCATGACTTGTCTGCTGCTCATGCATTTTACTTAACAATTTTATACGTTTAACTCTAGATCTCATGCAGTAATTGGACAGGGCCCATGGATATTTAACTTTGTAGGGGGTCTTTAATGCTGTGGGGGCTCAACATTAAAGCACTGATAGAAAAAAAAGAAGCAATAGAGGAATCAGGACCTCTGAATCCCCCATTGCATGTGCCACTGAATCTGTTTTCCATAGAGTGATTACTTATGATGTGATGAACTAACCCATGTATATGGGATTCTTCATTTCATACTGGAACTTACTATATGAATGGGTCTGATCCACTGATGTCAATGGTTTCTTTAGGTTTCATCTTGATGAGTGAATAAGATATGTTTTTGGGCTTCACCCATCTATGACCCACAGTTTGGAGTAATAAACCAAAAACCAATCAAATACATTTTTCCCCATAATGTCATGACAAATTGAAATTGAATAATGAAATTCCTTGACAAATTGAAGATTGAAGCATACACCAGGGATGACTTGCTATTGCAGTAATATAGTCTAACTTTGGTTGTGGAAACCTCATTTGTTTGATTAACTGCTTCATGACTTGTCTGCTGCTCATGCATTTTACTTAACAATTTTATATGTTTAACTCTAGATCTCATGCAGTAATTGGACAGGGCCCATGGATATTTAACTTTGTAGGGGGTCTTTAATGCTGTGGGGGCTCAACATTAAAGCACTGATAGAAAAAAAAGAAGCAATAGAGGAATCAGGACCTCTGAATCCCCCATTGCATGTGCCACTGAATCTGTTTTCCATAGAGTGATTACTTATGATGTGATGAACTAACCCATGTATATGGGATTCTTCATTTCATACTGGAACTTACTTTGCAGAATTTTCTGCAGATTTAGCCATTCTATTTCCTACAAAGACTTTATGTGAGTGTTAGAAATTGTGTTATTGATATGTTGACAGTTTTTTTTAAATCTGCCATACAGATTTATACCCTTCTTCATGCCTTTTACTTTGTTGCCAGGACTGACTTGGGGTGAGATAGGGAAGGAGATTAATGATGAATTTGTTGTTAAGAGAGGAGACAGCCTTCATAAGAAGACAAGGAAACTCCATTTACTCCCCCAGGAGACATGGGAAACGCTTGATCCAGGGGATGTCATTGTATTCACCATTTCAGGACTGGGATTTGCTTGTGAGGGTATGTGGAGGATTCTCTAAATGTCATTGGTGGGAGGAATACTCACATGATGAAAGAAATATAATAAGTTCTGTTCCATGATTTTCCCACTTCAATTTCTCAGTTGGTCAGATGTCTCTGAGTATTAAATTTACATGAATAGATGCCTTGTTTGAACCCTCAGCAAACCAGCTAGGTATTGCCCTTTAACCCTTTCAGCTCTAGTACCCAACTTGGCTGACAGCAGCAGGCAGTTGTGTTGGGTCATACATGACTTTGGAATGGAAAGGGTTAATGCAATAAAATAAAAGAATAAAAATGCATTTATGGTTGGACTCCCTATATGTTCATTTTAGCACCATGAAAATACACTTCTCATGACAGGCTAATGCTTTAGGAAAACCCTAAGGGCTCATCAGTCAGTCCATCACCCATTTGGTTTTGATGAAAGTATCATTCTTCCCATAACCCTGTTAAATTTGAAGAAACCTTATGTCTCTCTAGGAAAGGCAGATTGAGAGGTAAGGAAAATAAAGTTTAGAAGTTTCTATGCCATTTGACAGTATTCATCCAAAATGCATGCTCGTGCAAGTTCATGGTATATCATGACAAGAAAGAATTCCCTTTTTGAAAATTTACTATGGAAATTTGGTTGTCAGCATCGAGTGCGATGTCCATCGTTCAACTAAATAGTTATGGGGAATTGTTTGATCCTTAATTGTTTTCTAATGTTAGCTTGTGAGGCTGAAATGTATTCTTCCATCAGGATGATGAGGAATTCAATGACTCCTGCATAACCACATTCACCATGGAACTCACATTGTGATGTTGTACCTGGACTTTTCATTTCATGATGCAATTTTCAATGCATTTTCTGCATCTTTGGCCATTTGATCTCTGAAAGATCCTAAATCAGCATTGGGCAGCAGACCCCTGATATATATGTTGGTTGTATATTTTTCAAACAACTTTCTATTTCCATTGCTCTTGTTTCAGGGGCTGTCTTGGAATGAGGTAAGGAAGAGAGTTGGGAAAGAAGTAGTGGAAAGAAAAAACTTGTTGAATGACAAGGCAAGGATGGTCTTCTCCCCTCAGGAAGTGCTGGGTGCTCTTGATCCAGGAGACCCTGGTAAGTGATGTATACCTTGAATTTGTGGTAAAGTTCATGTGGTAACTATGTTCCCACCACCAGAGATGCACAAAGAGTTTGTGTGTAAAGAACCAACCCACTAAACTTGTGAAACTCATCAAGCAGGGTCAGTGGCATGCCCAGGAAATCTGAATGGGGGGGTTGCCATATGAAAAAAACTGATAACCCACCCTGTATTTGTGGCCAAATAAACAATTTTTTGAGAATCAAACCTATAAAATTGACCCCAAGGGTCAATTATGTCCAAAACCCCCCCCCCCCCTTGGGCATGCCACTGAGCAGGGTAATGTTTTACATGGATATTGATAATCCATTGGGCTTTGTATCTGCTACATTCTGAAGCTTGGTCACTTGACCCTTTTACAGCACTGTTCAAAAATTGCAATCATTGCAATCCTACAAAAAGCCAAAACAGTCAGTAAGAATGTCTCTTGGGACTGATGCCCTGCCATGTACCCTGCATCCATAATGCAAAACCTTAAAAAAGAAAAGGTTTTTGGACAGGGCTGTCCAGTCCAGTTCAGGAATGAAATTGGTTGACACCCAAGTCAGATGCTGGCATGCCTCCAGGCGTTTTCCAGCTGCTGGCTTCCAACACTGTTTCTATGGTTGATTCCTATTTGAAGCTGAGTGATGAAAGAGGTATTCCTTATGCCTGGGAAGAAATATCGTGCAGTGTGAAGTTCTGCCCCATAATGTTCCCATTTGAATCTGTCTGACATTTAAAACTCTTCTCTTTGAAGAAAATACTTTGCAAAGTTGAAGTAGATCCATTTAGAAATGGTAGAAATTCACTCATTGCTCTGGATCAAGCTGTCACCTATTTTCTCATCGCATCCAATATTTCTTCTGGACTTAATTCTCATGGCAATTGCTGATGTGAAAGTGATATTTTTTCAATCCAGAAACAATCTAGCTTTTGATTGGTCATGAATGAAGTGAGAAAGACAAATGAGGCATCTCAAAAAATTTTTGAAGTCTTATTACTCAGCAAAGTAAATTCCTGGTGTCACGTTTATCTCCAGGTTATAGCATGAGACTTGCAACAGGTTTTGAATTGTAAGATGATCCCTGAAATATATTAATCAGCCATATTATGTGGTTGTTTCCTTGTCTGTTTTACAGGTGTGCAGCCCTTTCACCAGAGAGCAGTCAATAAACGTGCATATGAAATTCCATTTGCTTTAAATCGTGTACATATCTGTTTATATATTTTATTCCACTCATTAACATTCAATGTCCTTTGTGTCTGTTTCCAAATTACGATGTTTATATTGCCTTGTATCCCAAGTTGTGTTTTCATTTAAAAGGATTCATTTTATCAGAGTCGATTGTGTGTATATAAATTATATCTGAATTTTATTCTGAGTGTTATTTATAAGACTCAAAACCGTGCATCCAACGTATATCCTGACGAGGAAGAAGGCATGGGATGGAAGAGTTTGTGTTCCAATGTCTGAAGTAATCTGAGCTAATTCATGAGCCTGTTCGTGCTGAAAAAAAGCTTCCTTTTTTTTTTACCTAATTGAAAAATTGTAGTCACGTTCAAAATTTGAACCACCATAAAATTCAGTTTTCGGTTAGTTCTCGCTCGTTCCATGCCGTTGTCAGACTTTTATTTTCTGCCGTTAATGCCAGACTAACGACTTGAAGTATCACGACGTAGAGCTTTTTTTGGCTGGAACTGCACCAAAAATGAGGTAAGCCTGAGACGCTCATTTCCTTCCCAATACTTACTGACATCTGAAGGCTGTTTATTTTTCGGGGAATCGGATTACGAGAATGAGAGACAGTGACGAACAAGTGTACACAGATCAGATGGAATTACAGGAGGTGATGAAAAAGTTCCTTGACAGGTTCTGGAACTTCATTCTTTTATGACCCGGGTCACAACTGAATGCGCCCAGTACTGACGCGTATCGGCAATCCCCCCCTCCCTTAGAGGCCTGCACGGCATGCTAAGTAACTAGTCCAGACCGTTCCAATCCGAACTAGGCCCGCACACTATGTCCTGCGGCCCGCAACTCGCTCTGTGCTGGTGTCGAAGGTTTCTACTGCGAGACGCATCCTCGATTTTGCATCCTGCACGTTTCGAATTCGATCAGTGAGTCTCGCTTGAGCGTTTTGCGATAGAACTCGCGTGGTCTTGATTACGAGGCTGTGAACGCTTCGCGGGGAACTGCTTGTTTTGTTTATTTCTTCTCATTTGTCAAATCTGTACGCAATTTGATGACACTCTGAATCTCCATTTTTATTTCATGGAATTCTTCAGGAAATTTAAATTGAAATAAGAAAAATTCAGCGTTTCCACGTTCGGAAACCATATATTTTTTAATATTTAAAAAAAGATGTCGGGAGAGAAGCAAAAAAGTAGAAAGTTTTGGCCACGCGCTCTCGACGCTCAAAATTATACTCCCACCAAATACGACTTCGCCAAAGAGGAGTTTTAGAATCTGTCTTGGAACTTTCCAATCATCCCTCGAGGTCCTTTTTTTTGCGAGCCAAATAAGTGTAACAAACCCAATCCAGATGCAGGTCCCCTTTGTGGCAACCCCGTCCCCGCTGCCCCATGCAGCCTCAGCCCTGCTCACCATAGACGGACCCGTCATCCACGAAGACCAAAAAGGAACTGACCGGCAGATGACCCCCACCACGCCCCAGACGCCGCGGGGCTGCGCATGCGCATTGCGTCGGGACTCAGGACCATCGGAAGTTCCTTCCTCGCTAGGAGCAAAATGTGCTATTGAGTTTTTATTTCTTTTTTTTTTTTTTTTTTTTTGAAAGGCTTGCACAAAAATTCATCGAGTCTCTCATTGATCGCTGAATTTTTTTCAGTTCGTGTCCCACGACGCAAGTGGGAACTCATTGGCAGACAGCACCCGAGTATAAGTGGTCTCGTTTAGCAATATTAATAATAATAATAACAGAGGTGACCTTATTTTAATTGCGGCCATCGAACAGCTTATCAAGTTCCCCCAACCAGCTAAGGTTCATTTCCATCCGTCCAAAACTGTCTGCAATTATTCGCGGTTTCTGTCTGAACTTCCTGCTTTTAAGAACTTGAGGGAAAGCTGAGATATCCGGGATGAGGCGAGTCCGTCGACGCTGCATGCTTACATTTATTATTTATTCAGGAGCGGTGGGTATGTCTGTGAGGGTATTTCTCATTTCGGGCATTTTTTGTGAATATTTCTTGCCCGAAACAGATGGGCGTGACTTAATCCATTGTCCCGAATCCCACCGATCTGGAAGAAAGAGAAATGCGAGGAAGTATTCCGAAATCGAATCGATGAACGGTAACTCAGGCCCATTCTAGACCCATGCAATGGAAATAGTCTTGCAATCCCGCACTCTTCAAGAAGTTCGGGGATCGAAATGATGGCTCTTCAGAAGTTTTGCGGACTTGTTTTGCAGTGATTTTGGCAGAGTTTCACTCCAAAAATGTTTTTTTTAAAAAAAGCAACGCCGGTGGATCAAGCAAGGACCGTTCTGAAGGAAGCGTTCTTGAATATGATGTTACGTAACACTTCACAAAAGACATAAATCAACATCGAAACGAGCGGCATTCCGCAAACGGAAGATTCATCCGCTGAAGCAAATCAGCAGATCTGGAATGATCTGCGAAGACGGACTCAGTTTCGAGCACGACTGCCTTCCGTGCGGATTCCCACTGGCTCCATCCTGGAAATGAAAAGTGGATGCACTGAGGTCTCTCCCCTTCTCCGTGAACGGGAGGGGGAGGAGTGCTCGTGATCCCTCTATCGGGAAGTCGAAGAAGCACATCAGTAGAGGCATAGAGTGGAGTGTAACGAGAGGCTCCACTCCGCTCGAATCCCATTCATTGACAGGGTCGCATACAGATGTCACTGTCGATCCTCCACCTAGTGTGCGCACATCAATTCTCCATGACCGAGCGGCGGACTCGACGAGACGCGCGTGCTACGTTGATGGATCCCTTTGGGTCGAATCCCCGAACGAGTCGATTCCTGATTCCACTGCCACGAAACAAGCCTCATGGAAGTGTTATTGACAAACCACCAGATGTCTCCGTAATATTTCGACCCTCCCCTTCCCCTCGTAGTGTCGCCTCTAGTTATACTCTCTTCTCTAAGGCGGAGGTCGACGCCTTCTCATCGACTCTCTACACGCCCAGCTCCTTTTTCGACACGCCCAATCCGTAATATTTCGACCCTCCCCTTCCCCTCGTAGTGTCGCCTCTAGTTATACTCTCTTCTCTAAGGCGGAGGTCGACGCCTTCTCATCGACTCTCTACACGCCCAACTCCTTTCTCTAAACGCCCAGCTCCTTTCTCTCTACCGCCAGCAAGGCTGAAGCGTCAGTGTGGCCCTCTTCTCGAAAAGTTTGAGGACCACAGCCACTTTTTTTTAACGGTTGGCTTGTGGTCCAGCGGGGCGCTGTCTGGGATGTAAATTAATGTCTGCCAGGTCGCATTCATGATGCAAATGTACAAAAAAGTCCAGTGAAACATGGCGCATTTAGATTTCTATACATTTAAATCCACGAAGTGGAAAATAAGATCGTGAAAGTCTCCGTCTCTGTCTCCCCAGAACCTCTCAAATGAGGGTCAAGAAAAATCGACCCACACCCTTCGACAAATCTCGAGTCGATTGCCGGCTGATTGCACTTCCGATCTGATGAGCCGCCCTGCACGAAGCGTACTGGACGCTGTTGACTCTGAAAGGCATTAAAATGTTGCTCACTGCACGACAAGTATCGTGAAGGAGGCTTCAGAAATATTTTCTTGCGGGAAGACTCAGCAGACTGCTTTGGATTCGTACTTAAAAGACAAAGACGGAAGGACGCGTGAGTCTCCTGGATTTTGCGTGTCGGTGTGGGGTCGGACTGCGGGGTCGGACCTGGAGATTTTGGCCTGGGACAAACTCAAAGAACCTTCAAGATAGAGATCTTGAAGGTTCTTTGAGTTTGTCAGGGTTTCTGGCTCCGCTCGATGGGTCTTGTCGATCGTTTTCGGATCGGTCTTCGAAGAATTTCGGGTGATTGTTCCGTGGGTCCTCCGATTAAATTCGTGGAATTTCAAAACCCTCAATTTATTTCTCCATCGAGGAATGCCTTCCACCGGAACTGCTCGCATTTCAGACGAACGCATATTAATCATCGATGTGATCGAATTTTTGGCAGAAATCCCGCCGATCCCCATCGGCACGGGGAAAACATTCAACATACATGACGATCACACTTCAGTGCTAACTAAATATCCAGAACAGAACTAAAATTGGAAGAGAGAAACATCATGGCATCACTCAACCCCACCGCCTCGCATCTGCACCGTTCTGAGCCGGATTCCGCACGCAGCGAAAGGCGCACGAGTACATTCTGCTTCCCACTCGGTCACGACCTTGAGACAGTCCATACCTCCCTTCCTTTTCTGAGATAAGGACAGCAGCGTCCTGTCGGGGGGGAATCACACGGTGAAGCCATCGCCTCTCCACCTCGCAAGCCACGCAGGAGCTAGGGGAAGTGCCACCAGCTGATGCATGTCGTTTCCTTAGGCCAAATGGCTTCTGATCGTCACCTAACGGTTATACCTTCCTTCTCTCCGCTTTCCTTCACCTATCGGCTGCGAAATCGCGGTAGAGAGGGGGGGGGGGGAGGTGTGTGTAAGATTCTATGTCCTTTCAGTCGTCCATGTGAACACCTTAGAAATGAGAATGGGGCAGTTGGCTGAAGAATATCGTGCGATGCACTGACTTATCACTGACATATAAACGTATCGATCGACATTGTGACGTCACAGGCATGGCACAATTTTTAATAATGCTATCACCTGTCGTCAAGTTCTTCCGAACCTTCGAGTATCCACGGATGAATTCACCACCTGGAATGAATTTCATCCGCTTGGGCTCAGCTCCACTGTCCACCGTTGAGACAGCACGCTGCCTGTTTGTTAATTCTTATTCAATCTAAGCCAATTTTAATATGGAATGACACTGGCGTGGCTGCTTCGCATCAATCATTTGCATCTTCTTAAGGAATTAACGACTTTCTATAAACAGGGGACAATCCTAAGGCAAAAAAAAAAATCTTTCTCATATCCTTCCTCGTTGTCTTGCCTGCAAGAACGCGTTCAGAGAAACAAAGGCAGAGACGAATGCAGCGCAAGAGAAAGTACGAAAACGATAAGCGAGTGGGTCAAGGCTGGGCCCCTGCACCGAGGATACAACGTGGATCTCATGAGGGAGAATTACAGAGAATTTGCTTTGAGATACGGAGGGGGGGGGGGGAGTGGCTTCGAGTGCTGTCGCAGACGGTTCTTCCTGATACGGGGGAAAAGTGGGATGAAGTCAGCATCAGAAGATAGCAGGCAGTAGCGCAATCCCCCCGTATCCGCCTCGGAGAGACGAGCGCAATCAGAACTGCGTCTTCCACACCCAAGTGTAAACAGGAAAAAAAAACGACCCGACAGAGGACGACAAGATCGACAATGTCGACCGGGTCGAAGGACGCATCGCATCGATAACGACAAGAACAGCTAAAGACAGCATAAGAAAGCATGATTGCATCCGAAAATGGCGGGAAATGAGGAGCGCGAGGCAACCAGTCGATGACAAAAAGTACTTTTCAGTATGGATGCAGTACTGGTACCGACGAGCCTCTCTTGAGCGCGGTCCACCTGAGATCTGCCTCGTCTTTGTGCGGAACAGAAAGAGTACCGCTCGAGTACCGGAAGATTTCACCTGGGAACGGCCGATTCTTCGCATTTCGGCGTGAACCACGCGGGGTTTCCAGGTCTTCGGTTTCTCCGAAGGCATTCTGAAACGAGGCGAGACCGAGAACGGGATTGGGCTTACGAAGCAAAGGAAAATTGATGAAATACCTGATTGTCGATGCGAGGCTGGGCGACGATACGAATGCGAGTAACGCGGGGTTGCCGAGTAGAATTGAGGAGACGCGGAGGCAAAGAGGAGCATCACGGAGTATCGTATGAGTATCAGCGTATCATAGAGTTGTCGCGGTGCGAGGGGGAAGCGAGAAAACGGGAGCACGACAGGATTCATACACGGGAGAAGGGCATTTCACGGATGACGTCACGGATCGGGCCGAGCCTGGCGAGAACTCATTCTGGACTCTCAACACGGCTTTAGGAGGCGTCGAAATAGTCTCACCAATTTGCTCGAATTCTACGACTGGGCGACGGAAGAGAGGGATAAAGGGAATCCTGTGGACATCGTCTATTTAGATTTCGCGAAAGCTTTCGATACCGTTCCTCACGAGAGGTTGCGGGTTAAACTGGAGGCGCACGGGATCCAGGGTAGGACGAGTGAGTGGATCAGTAGTTGGTTGGCAGGACGAGAGCAACGGGTGATGATAAATGGGGAAGCGTCGAAGGAGGTCGGACGAGCAAGCNAATTTAGCTTTAAGCGGGTTAGGCCTACCCTAAAATTAAGGAACGCTCGACCTCGACACCTGATATCGAAATGGGCGAAATCGCCTCTTGATGTCACTAACTATCTTGACTCTTGAGAACGAGGGAGACATTTAGCTAATCTGCGGCGAATCGCTCGGGTCCGTCGGGGTCAGGGGGAATCCCCGCAGTCTTGGAAAAGATGGTTCCCGGAGTCTTTGAAAGCGACGGGCCCGCGGAAATGGCGATGAACCTAGGCCTAACGTCATTAGGAAGGGAGCGTAACATTGGTGTCGTCGTCGGAGTATTCTAGATCGGGTCGGGTCGTTAGGCCGCAGGTGAGAATGTAGGACCACGATTTCATGGCGTGTGATGCTCTGGGCGGAAGTGCGGGAGACAGGAGTCGATATTGTAGTTTGAATTTCCTGTCAAATCGTGGAGTCTCTTCCTCCATAGGCCTTCTTTTCGAAACAACCCCGTTAACGATATGACTTTCCGTCGAAAAGAAACGACATGATGACACTGAACCGTCGAGGGCATTGCCTCCAGAATTCCGCCGTGACCAGTAGGCGTCATTGCGAAAAATAAACGCATCGCATTTTAGGCCGGAAATTGCCACCTGCCCGTCACAGGGCACGTACAGATTCCAGTCTTCTCACGTCATCCTGATAAAGGTCTTTTACCGTGCCTTTCAGTGTCTCAAAAAAGGCGGAAAAACTGATAATCACGACGCAGACTTAAGGCAACACCCCTAAACACAGGCCTATCAACCGAAACTTCCTCCCACACTCCAACATGCCGCACGTCCTCTCCCCCCCTCCGTCAAACGTCATCTCGTGACGTCAGAGAAAAAGGCATATTCGCGCCACCAGATCCGCTTCGACGGACGTCATCTAACGAACCTGCCTCACCTCGCTGAAACGGAGTTTCCGCCCAGGAAAGCGACATCTGCTGACGTCTGATGGACTGCCGATTTGAAGGTAGGTGAATCACCTTCTAGGAAAAGGAGAGGGTCTGGTATCGTTCATGTCGGAAAAGGACGCTCGAGACATAGCGCATGATGCAGAAGACATGGTAAATATGCCTAGACTGGACATGGCGGTCGAAGATCTCACGCCGATTTGAAGGGCTGGCGGCCATTACTGATATCTTCAGGGAGAAGATGAGGCCTGGGATTCACTGAGGCGCACGGTAGTCATGGTCAGTGTGTTCAGGATTCGGATGCTATGAAAGGCCACTGACTGGGTTGGGTATCACGTCTTACAATGATGAATAGGGTTTGATTACTATTGACCCTTTTGCGGGGTCTAACCTTAGGTGTGGCGGAATTTTCAAGTCCTCATGTTGACCCTGAGCCTACACTGTTTTCAGATTGAATTGGTACCCCCCCCCCCATCAAGTACAGGCAGGACACCTTTTGGGAGGAAGGTGAAGTATTAATAGAACCATCCAAAAACCATGTGGAGCATCAGGCTTGACATCTTGAGGATCGTCTGGAAAGCGTGTGTTTTCTCCATTCTCCACAGTAGGGGGGTACCAATTCAATCCGAAAACAGTGTAACTGCATGGGAAACTGAAGATGCACCCTCTCGTTACTGAGTGCAATGAAAGGAATAAAGACGGAATAGGTAGCATTAATCAATTATCAAAATACCTTACTTGGTCAATGAAGACCGGGTAGGCCTAGGAGGCCTAGGCCTACCTGATCGTGGAGAGCGTCAAAACTCAGTGTAGTGTGACGTCACGAATGGAAAAGCTATGCCTTTATTGGTCGATTTGACGCCATGAGCGATGGCGTCTGACCCTTCTAATCGGCGTGTGGCTGCCTGGCGTTCCCCATTGGCCTGTCCAGTCTAGGTACTGTATATTTACCATGTCTCTGGAATGATGGATCATTTCAAGACCAAATGCACGGTTGCCGGATGTACTCTTTTCAGTCGTGAACGTATTCGACCTATAGACGGGGTGAGGCTCTCGTCTTCATCGCCAACACACGAATGAAAGTTCTTTCCAGTTTATTAAATATTCAGCGTCATAAAAATAATCATATTTGGTTGAAAATTTGCTCGCATTATTGGTACTAGAACTTTTTCATCACAACATGTATGCCCTCTCCTTATCAAAGCACGAGTTTCATCGAACAGCCGCCCAGTGACATAAGCAAGAACACAAGCGACTCCATTCGCCTTTTTTCCCCCAAGAGCGACGTCGGCTGATGTTCACAAGTGGCGGAATGGAGAATTGAAAGTAGGTGAGTCACTCGGGGAAGGAAAAAAAAAGAGATAGCGTCCTTTATCGTGCAGGTGGTAAAAAGAAGCTCGAGAGATAGCAGACATCATTTTAACATGCATTAACAGTGGCAGGATTAAGTATATTTATGCCGCTGCGGTGCACGTACTCAAAACGAAGGGCGGGTGAGGCTATCTTCAAGGCCTAATAATGAATTTGAGATATTTTCCGTTATTAAAGATTCGCGGTCAATGACATAACTTTTGCCCGAGAATTTGTTCGCTTTATTCATTAGATACTTGCCGATTCCCACGAATAAGGAAGCAGGAGTTCATCACGACATCAACTGCAACGCCAAAGTCAGGGATCCCCTCGACACAACCGCCGAAATCACGCTTCCCGGGAAACCTCACAAAAGGGAAGAGAAGGAACAACCAGGTCCAGAGTCAGTTTCGAAAACCCCGTGAAGATCCTCGCATCGACACCAAAAGCGGCAGGGACCCGAGATGAAGCCCCCTCGCTCCACATCCACGACGTCGTCTGCCACACCCACAAAAACACACCCTGTAGAAAAGGCGAGACTCCCCTCTCGCATCAGAACACCATCTGGCACGCCCTCTCGCAGCTGTGCAAATCCAGCGACGTGACGACCTCCCACTTCCCGTCGTGGTACACCTCGACCGACGACTTCCTCCCACCACCGACCGCGTACAGATTCCCGTCCAGAGAGATGAGACTGTGTCCCTGCCGTCCCTCCACCATGCACGGCCACTCGCGCCACGCGTTCTGCCGTTCCTCGTACACGTACACCTCCTGTTTGTCGCCGTTCCGATATCCCCCGGCCAGAACGAGTTCTCCCTCGTGATACGTCACCGCCGGAATCTGCGTCCCCTGAGGGAGATCCTCCAACTCCTCCCACGTGGAAGTCCTTAGATCCAACCTCTCGTGCTTCTTCGCGTTGTTCCATCCCCCGACGACGTGCAACACCGAGTCCCTGTGACACGCCCCTGCCCCCAACCTCGCATTCCTCATATCCTTCAACCTCACCCACCTCTCCGCCCCGGCATCGAAATGAAAGACCCACTTGACACACCTCCCCTGCCTGTCCTCCCCCCCGCACACGACCATCGACGTCCTCCCGGCCTCCGTGGACGCCGACCACAGCACGTACTCCCGGAGCTTGGACTCTCCGTCCCACTCCTGCTTCCCCAAGTCGTAGACTTTCATCTCCCCGCAGCCCGTGACGTACAGCCGCCGGTCGATCGCGGCGAAGGCTCGGCAGAAGCACTCGTCCCCGGCGTCCGGGTAGTCGGTCACCTCGTCCAGGCTCCAGTTGTTCGGATTCACGTGGTAGATCTTCATGTCCTTGTTCTTCTTTCCCAGGCACCAGATTCGCCTGGAAATCCCTCTCGGCTTGGTCTTCTCCTCCGGGACCGTGTGTCGAAGCTCCGGGACGTGATAGTCCCTCGCATCCGTCACGGCATCGAGACATCTGGGCTCCTCTCGGATGTCGGGGTCCTTGAGGACCACCGCCTTCAGGAATTCGTACGGCAGCAGCGGAAGACGAATTCTATCCAGGATTTCCGGCAGATGATGCTTCCGATCCCGGTCGTGATCCACCCATCTCCTCGTCGCCTCGTACAGATCGATCTCGGACGTCTCCAACTCGTCTCGCTCCAAGAACGCGGTCAAGGTCTCGAAAGAGACGCTGAGGAAATCCTCGGTACGAATGACCTGATCGAACCTGGCGGAAATGAGGCTCCTCGCCGCCTCCTTCAAGTCCCTGCAGTCGAACCGCTCGGCGATTCCGAGGATCCTGAGAGCGTTTTCCGGCTTGAGCAAGACCTCGAACGCCCTGCTCATCTTCTCCTGGAGACGCTTGAGGCCCAAGAAATGCGCATCCTTCAGCGTGGCCAGCGCCCCCTCCTCGCCTCTCACCACCACCTTCGTCCCGTGAATGTAATCCCAGACCGGGCGGAACCCTTCCTCCGAGACCCCCTCCAGCCTCACCTCCCTCTGCGTCGCCGGCGACGCCAACACCCGTCGAAAGTACGGCGACACCGACGCGAGTATCCCCCGACACGAATAGAACCTCGCGTCCCGCACCAACACCACCACGTCGCACCAGCTCGGCCCCAGCCGGAAGCACTCCGAGATGTCCGCCGCCAGGGAGTTGTGGTCGTCCAGGTCCTTCTCGATCACGATCTCTTCTTGCGTTTCCATCTTCGGGTATGTTTCTTGTTTCTCTCGTCGTCGCACCGGGAACACCGTCGTAGAAGCAAGAGCTCGATGGATGGAGTGAAGCCCCTCGCTTCGAGACCCGAGATGATAAGCCGTCCTCTTGTCAGAGTGATAACAACGTGTCAATGACGACGACGGAGCGGAATTTCCTGGTGCGACTTAACGGGGAGAGAAAAGTCTAAAAGGCGTCTGCTCGAGCCCCCCCAACGATCCCTGACGCCGATTATCGTCGCGATTCCACGTCTCTTAGTTGGATGGGGACTGTACCGATGGCCACATTTGGACGATTGCTCGATCGTGGAATATTATCTTGCTAGTTGGGTGCCCATGTACACACGGGGTGTTCCCTTACGAAGAAGTCCTATTGTAAGTCTCCGTACTTCACCTATTGGTTTTTGAACACGCGAAAAGCCTATTGGATCCCCGACCTATAGGATTCGATGAGGTTTTTTTTTGGGTTTTCAAACCCTGAAATTAAAACCGAGATTACTACGAAATGGGACAACTACCATGGTCAATATTGACGCTGTTCTTTGCTCTAAATTCATTACCGTGTATGAGTTTATTTTTCCATAGTGGGGACGTTCATATCTTCAGCAAAATATCTGCCCACACAATTGAAACGCATCTCATGCGCGTTTCTTTCTCATAGGTGGACAGTATGGCGAATCTACGAGTTCAGTTCCTTCCCTGGAGAGAGAGTTATTTCTTCCCTCTCCGCTGGTGGAACTGATGAATAGAACATATACAATCCCTTTACTTTATTGAAACTCCTTTCAAATGAAAACCATTTTATCCAAAGAGGTTGTCATAGGGAATATGAGCTTGTTTCTTACCTGGGCTTCACGATTCTGTCTCGAATAAGGGGATAGCAAATAAGGAAGATTCCAAGTTTATTTATTGATATAATGAGGCAAGGAGAAACACATGGGGTGGTGCAAAACACTCCTGTGAGAGATGATGCCATGGATAGAGGGAACGGAACATTTGTATTTTGTGAGAAATGCGAGTCCCATACTTCCATCTAGTGGCGTGGAGGAGATCTTCAACATTTCCCGATTTTGGGTTCTCATAAAGTCACCACCCTCTTTTGATTAGCCATAACTTTTCCAGGGACCGTCAGATTCAGCTGATATTTGCGGAGAGGTTCATGAGCCAAGGAGGTATTTTTCCAGGCCATAAGATGGCCCTGCGTGATGATAGAGGGCGCTGATGTCGACCGCAGTGCCAACTATCAACTTGGTATGTCATTTCTTTTTTTTCTTGGCATGAGGAAAAAACCGATTAGGCCCATGATTCTCACTGTCAAATATCAGCTGCATCTGACAGTCCTTTCAAAAGATATAGTCAAGCAAAGTTGGATAGTGACTTGTAACAATCGATCTTAGTTTGGTCATAACTTTTTAAGGAATAGTCAGTTGCAACTGATGTTGGACAGAGATTTTTATGGTATGACTTTTCGAGGGACAGTCTCATGGACAGCTTATAGGTATCCTATGAGATACCGATATATTCCTATGGGAGATATATAGTGTTCTATAAGAAACCAATAACATCCTTTAAGATTCCTATAGGAATCTCATGGTTTTCTTCTAGGAATGCATGGTTCCTACAGGAACCCTATAGTTCCCATAATAAAATCTATAAGATTCCTCTGCATTCTAATAGAATTCATAAACGATTCTTTCGTAAGGCTGTAAAAGGAGAACTTCGACTTTTGTAGGCGGCTCTGACGTGATCGTAAATTATTCCTTATCACTAACAGAACGCCAGCGTGTTCGAGGTTAGAATGATTCCGTTGACTCCTTAATAATATAACGAATTTAGTATGACAACCAGTATTAGGGGAGATCCACTAAGATAAAGGTCTGGAAGGGTGGTGGGGATATACATAGTGGCTGATTGGACAGGTTCCTATACAAGATACATAGGAAAGACAAGACCTGTGTAATTGAGACGGTGACAAAACAAACACTGTTACTTGAAAGCTGGTTCGTTACTCCCGAGGGGGTTGTTATTATTGTTGTTGTTGTTGTTGTTGCCCCACCTTCGAGGTGGGACAACCACCGTATTCCGTCTACATGGCTTTCGATCCAACTACAACCTTGACACACAGCCCTACACACACACACACACTCACTCTACATTACTCTTGATCTGACTACCTTGCTCTACTCTCTCCCTCTCTCTCTGCAAATGCACCTTCTCGCTCGCGCGGTCTTTTATAACCCTTACTTCAAGACATGCGTGCAAGTTCATCCGTCCGACCCGATTAGCAAGGTGATTCTTAATAAGTACCTCCTACACTTTGATCCCTGAATGACATTTAAATATTGAATGAAATGTTAGATGCAATGCCACCACAACGCTGGGAAGGTTCAAACCAAACGTTTATACAATGATGATTGAATGTTCGTTTCTTACCGGGGTCCTTCCTCTTCCCCTAAACACAATGATGGATACAGGGATGGGGAGGAGGGGGGGACTATAGAAGCGCCTTTCTCTGAATAGTTCATGTTTCCCCCATTGCTGAAACGGATGCTCTGTCCATTACGCAGATGAAATCATTCGATCAAAAGTGTAGTTCATCGACTATCGTTTATCGACCAGATCGACTATGGAGGTAGAATCAATTCATCTTCTCATGCAGGTTCATCAGGAACGAGAAACCTTGTTTCATTTAATTCCTGTCCAGTGCAGGAGTCACTCTTCGTGTCATCTGCTAAACAATAGTAACGGGTGCTGCTGATGGCTTAAGGATATGTGACAGAAGGAGAGAAGCAGCATACAATGGAACGTTGATTGTTTTGGGAGTTTAGGTGGATGCGTCACACATCTTTAATTGTCTCTTGTTCAATCAAAAGACAACTTACAGCCTTTAGTTACGTTAGGGAATAGTAACAAGTTAGCGTTTCTCGTCATGGAATCAGGCAATGTCCTTACTACAACACGTTACTATACAGTCTGGCATACAAGTCATCATTGAAGAACGTGAAGATCCCATAGGAGTTTCTGGAAAGTCTTGTGAGGATGCATGTGTCCTATAGAGGTTTTTTTTTGGGTTTCCAAACCTTGAAAGTAAAACCGAGATAACTACGAAATGAGACAACTTTCATGGTCAATATTGACGCTGTTCTTTGTTCTAAATTCATTACCGAGTATGGGTAGGGGACGCTCATATCTTCAGCTCTAGATCTGCCCATACCAATGTAAAGCTTCTCATGAGCGCATCTTTCTCATAGGTGGACAGTATGGCGAATCTACGAGCTCAATTCCTTTCTTTGGAGAGAGAGAGTTTTCTTCTTCCCCTTCGCTGGTTGAACTGGTGAACAAAATCTACATATACAGTATAATCTCTTTACTGAATCTCCATTCTCCATTCGAATGAAAACCTTTTCATCCAAAGAGGTTCTCATTGGGAATATGAGCTAGTTTCTGACCCTGGCTTCACGATTCTGTCTCGAATATGTGGATAGCAAACATGGTAGTTTTCACGTTTATGAATTGTTATAATGAGGCAAGGAGGTACGCATGGGGAGGTACAAAATACTCCTGTGAGAGATGATGCCATGGATAGAGGGAATGGCACATTTGTGTTCTGTGAAGAAAGCGAGTCCCCTACTTCCATCTAGTGGCGTAGAGGAGAACTTCAACAATTCCCGATTCTTGGTTATTATAAAATCACCACCCTCTTTTGATTAGCCATATTAGTGTAAAAATCTATTGCCTTGTTGCTAAAGGTTAATGAGAGGAAAAAGTGATACCAGAAAATTTCCATGTATTTCCCTCTCCCGTGGGAGAGGGAAATAAAAAATAAAGCGTTATTCGAATTTTTGGCGATTCGAGTTTTGTCGGTTCTTTCTTCATTCGAGATACTGGTACATTCGAGGATTCAGTTTTCTTCCTTTTGTCGTAATTCGCCCAGCTGCTACGTGCAGCTCCAATGACTGGAAAGTGTCATATTCTCCGTATCTCCTTATCTTCGGATCTTTGACGATCCTTTTATGACTCTCGGGACTGACAAGGATTACACCTTTAAAAAACCGCTTCCGATATTATGCTTCGTTCTGGGGACGGTAATTACATCTGGAAAATGATTGCATTATGGAGTCCCTACGATACAGAATGCCCCTGGATTTCTTAAAACTGGACCTCCCCATATTATTCTTACTTGTGAACGCCACCTCATCTCAACCCTTCAAAAAAAAAACCATGTTAAAATAGCGTTCGAGCCATCCTGAAACATTGAATTGCGCAGCCCCTGTGGCCAACTTATCATTAGTCACCCAGAAAGCACAAATGACGGTCATAATTATCATTGGCGAAGAAATATCCAGTTTTAACTTCTGAGCCGAATTCGTCCTGCACGTTTTGGTTGGTCTCGGTCAACCCCAGCAGAAGCCTCTGTATCATAACAAGCAGTACGTGTAGGGACTTTAGAACTGAAGTCTTTTTTATTGAAAAATAGTGCAATTTTCAAATTTTTTTCCCATTGCCTTTGAAATGAAAATGTTAAAAATTGCTGTCTACTTTTAGTAGAAAATTCGGACAGCATTGAAAAGAAAACTTTTTATTGTATACGTTTTCTCAATATTTAATTATTGAGAGAAAGGGAAAATCTTTAAAATCAGTCATTTTGTCAAATTTGCATGATATAGTTTCACCAATTTATTGAAGAAATCGACGTACTTGTAAACTATAAAAAATGTTGCTCCTTTGGGATCAGATTAACTAAAGTATAATTGAGGATCTCCATTATGTCCTTGTTTTTCATAGTCCATTCCAACTGGGCGCGCAGGTGTTGTCTCACATTCATTTTCACCTTAATCACTTTCATGGCTTACAGTAGATTGATGGGCAACATAGTTCATATGTTTTTCCTCCACCAAGCCCGACTGTTATCTCTGTTGCTATACGTTGAGCAATGTTGCTGTGACACTATCTTAGTTCTCTTCTTCATTCGGCAAAAGATAAAGATTTTCCAAGATCTTCCTAAGTGCCTCAGGTGCTTCACTTCTCGTGCGGTTATCACATGTTTCGTCCTGCTCATTGAATGTTGCGGAGTTGGTTTTCACTTTACCGTCCTTGAAAGCTGCTCCAAAAGCAGGACGCTCTTGGCCTTCAGGAAGACCTTTCTTTTTGTTCTGATATTCCCATGCTGCTTGATGCATTGTTATTTTCCTTTTTTCTCTTGCTGCTTCCTCTACTATCTTTTTCGCCTTGTCAGCATCCACAACAGTTATACCACAATCCTTTTGGTCTACATAAATCATTTGGTCTTTCTTTGGATCAGGTTCATCTGAGTGCTCACTCAATTGGAACATTTTTTCTGGTTGTGGTTTCCAAAGATCTTCTATGCTGTTGGATCTGACCAGAGGCCTTGGTTTATTTTCGGCATCATGGATTATTTTCTGTGGCATCTTGAATTACGTAACTTTGTTCGAAGTATCCACTACACGTTCAACTTTAGATCAGTCTCTCTTGACAAGCTGCCTTCAAAAAAAGAAGTACGAGTCTATGATTGACTTGATAATAACCAAAGATCTTCAGCAGCATAAAGTAATTCTGTTTCTAAACTTCCAGATGCACGAGAATTATTTTAAGTTCCCATATGTTCCAATTGATTTATCTTCTTCCAATAGATTAGGAAAATTCCAAAACAGAAATGCCAATTTAGCAAGGAATGCTTTCATAACTTCAAAAAATAGTTTTTATGAAATAGGTTTCAATAGTTGAACTGGATTGTCAAAATAACTCGGTCATGTTTAAAGGAAATTTTGAATGTGTTTATCTTTACAAGTATGAAACTCAACTTTTCAAAATTTATTTAAATGGCTTCGCCAGGTCTCGCAAATGGTAAAATATCATATTAAATATCCCACGCTGCCTCAAAACGTCTATCAACAAGCTAACATCCTACAATTGAAGGGCTGAAGGTTAAACTGGTCTATCTGCGAAATTGTTTCGAAAAAAAGGTTGTCGGTTTTGTGCTTAGAAAGCCTTGTTCTTTTAATTTCTATCGTTTTTTGAAACTATATAAAGAATGAAGTGAACTATTGATACATACCTCATTTTTTCACGTTTTATGTGACGGTCACAGGGATATTCTCTCATTCCATACGGAGCTCCAGGAAATACTTTTTTTGCAAATAGACCTCTTTACCTTTCAGCCCTTCAATTGCTATTAACCAAGTGGAATATTAATTATATTAGGTCCTTTTTTTGGATGGTCGAGAATACATTTTTGCCTCAAGAGCTAACAATTCAGGCAATTTTTTTTCTCTCAATCCAAGTTGATTAATGGGTTCGTGTTTAATTATGCATTCAAAAGTTGATTGATTTACATGAAGCACCATTGTTTATTTTGTTTTGATCCATTGGCCAATCGCAGTACACTGGCGGACCTAGTCCGACAATATCCATTGCGTTACAGATAAAATGGACTGGAAATGGTCAAATCAAATTCATTGATACATTTTCTTCAAGTTTTGACTTCATATGTAGTTCTGGCATAGCAAAAATTTAGGAACCTTAATTTTTCACTCTTTGAAAAATTGTTTTGACACATGACATACATATTTTCTTTGATTAGGCCCCCTCATCAACACCACCGCCGTTGATGTGGATGAGTATGCCAATACCCTGGTCAGTGAACTCTCCCGATCTCACACCTTTAGACCTCTTTGCCTGGGGTCATATCAAAGAAAAGGTGTATGCCAAGAGAATGTGTGGATTGACAGACCTAAAGAATAACATGCAAGAAGCATTTACCAGCCTCACACAGAATATGTTAGTGAACACTTTGGTGGCACTCTTACACTGCAGGGAATTGTGTTCCTTATGAGACGGTGGACATCTGGAGGATTAAATGAATACTTCTGAAAAAGACGTTACCAAAAAAATGTAAAGGAAGTGAATTTATGCATGGGTGGTTTCATGGTAATAAAGTAAAGGTATTTTGCTACTGATTTAGGAATAATTATTTTTTGGATCATACCTTTAAGGGCACCCTGCAGACCATACTAGATATTAAAGATGCTTAAATATATTATCATATTCAAAGAAAATACTTGGAAAAGTGTAAAACATATTTAACGATTTTAACTTCATTTAAGGGTTGAATTACAACACAAAAGAATTTTTTGAATTGAACTTATTCATGAACACTGTCATACTACTAACGTTTTGAAATGATCCATTGCTTCAAATTATTCTCATTGATGTGTTTAAACTTTTTTCGCTTCTTCATTATTGAGTCAATAAAAGCAATTATTTTGTGAATTATAATAATTGAAGTTGATGATATATCATTTTTATGAACAATCATGTTAGACGTCAATTGTCCTTTAGAATATTAATCATTTTCCTCATTTCCCAATTTCTTTATTGAGATTAATTTCCAGTTCTTTGATTACGTATGAATAATATGAATCGATATTCTAATTCTTCTAGTTCTTTTACATTATTACAGTATTTTTTCTCACCTGAGCTATAGCTGATTTTTCCATTTTCTTTAAACTTTGTTCAGTTTGTTCTGGTTATGGTAATGATTTTAAACGTCCACTCATTATTTGAAGCTTTTGTGCAGGACCTGTTTTGGACTATATTCAACGTTATTCATAATTTGCTCATGAACTTCACCATCCTTTTCAGTAATAATTATTTATTTAAATATTATATCATTATACAGTAATAGGGTAGAAGCAACCAAGGTAAGATTTTCACATTTCACAATTTCACATAGTTGCTTTTCAGGAGCATGAATTATTGTTTCAGTATTATTGATAATCTCGGAATATCAACTCCAATGTCTTTTCCAAGAGAGCAATCTTTTTTGCTTATTTCAGAGGAAAAATTATATTTTTTGCTCCATTAATAAATTTCTTGTACAATGGTTAAACCCAAGAATCTCCTACATTTGGAGAATGAACAGATTTAT
>CAJPEV010001157.1:0-57220 GCA_905338385.1 Darwinula stevensoni
TAGAGTGGTGGGAACAACTGACAACCTCCTTATCAAAAGGGTGCCATTTATTTACAGTATTTTGTTCATGGTCGGGGGGGGGGGCAGAGAATCAAGAAGGAATGAACCCATTAAGAGCGTGGGGAAGAATTTTGGAGGTCGGGCGCAATTTAATCCCAATAAATACATTTTTAAAAATAATTTTCTTTTAAGCCACTTTGTTCAGGCTCTTCTGGGGCTTGCCGTAAAAATTGGGCTCTGAACAGTCCATTTCCGCCTACAAAGCATTAAAAGGAAAATTTTGAGAGTGCAAGGTTATTGGACTCTCCAATGCCTTCCACGGGTCCACTTGGGGATGATATTGGCTGCCACGCTGCCCATTGGCTGCCACGCTGCCCATTGGCTGCCACGCTGCCCATTGGCTGCCAAGAGGAGGAGAAGGAAGTTGGTTGAGTCCGGGCAGCCTCTTTGGTATCGGGCGCGAGTGCGACAAGTAATTTAAAAGTCCTTTAATATTTTCTGGGTTTTGCATCGATGAATTTGGTGGGAAATGTTGGCGTTTTAATCCGATAATTGGCGATTGGCGATTGGCGATAGGCACGCACTGCGGAGAGACGCGATGGGATTGAAATGAACAAAATTTTAATGAGAAAGTAAGAGTACCTCCGGAAATGCACGAATATCAATATTGAATGAATAAATATTAATATAAATATGCATGCACGGTGAGAATGAAATTAACTGGAAGAAGGTAAGTTGTAGCAAAAACCGTAGCAAAAACCGTTGCTCGAGAAACCTCCTGGCGCCTTCCTCACCGATGATGAAGTCGTAGGAGTCGTCGACCCGCTTGTCCATGTTGGACAGCCCGATCGGGTTGTCCAGCTCGTCGAGGAGCATGATCTTCTTCGTGAAGAGGAGGCCTATCGTCCAGAGGAGGGTCTTGAGCAGGGCCATGCCGGTCGGCTGGCATCAGTCGGGTCCGCTTGGGGTCCTGTGGGCGGGAAGGGAGTTTTAGCGGCCTCCAAGGTGAAACCAGGAATAAGGCTCCAAATGTATGGGCATCAGGGTACTCATTAATGGGTAATCATTTGTACTCATTTGCCGCGAAGGAATGTGGAGGCCTTTCGTTCCCACGGCAGTCTCTTTCATTGCGAAATTACCGGCCCAATCAGACCAAATATTAACATTACCGCTACATTCAATAGAATGTATCGCATTCTCGAGTTCCTGTAATTAAAAAAATTATAAGGATCATAATTAGTCATGATATACAGGCCACACATTTGGACATCCGAGCGACTGCTCAAGAAGCCACTTGTCTTCATGAGAAAGGCCGGTTCGCCACTAGGCATCGCCTTTCTTAGCGCAAAGAAAAAGGGAGCGAGG
The DNA here is from genome assembly GCA_905338385.1 of Darwinula stevensoni. Taxonomy (NCBI): domain Eukaryota; kingdom Metazoa; phylum Arthropoda; class Ostracoda; order Podocopida; family Darwinulidae; genus Darwinula; species Darwinula stevensoni. Next base: position 1,366 of record CAJPEV010001157.1, read on the forward strand.
CGAAACCATGAATGGGAGCGTTCCTTCACGATCGCTCCGAGACCGCATTGAATAGCGCTCACAGGGACCGGTTTGAATCCGTTCGCAGCGTATCTCTTGAAATAACGCAGCGTTTTTTTTTTCTTGCCCGTCGGATCAGGTCAAGGTGAGGACGCCGTTCTCGTGACATTTCAGCGCAGGTCCCAGCCGAACTGAGATGGCAGAAAATTGAACTGGAATTCCGAGTTAATGGGATTTTGCTTTTTCCGAACTTTTCGCTGAGATTGTGTGATGGATATTCTACGATTTCCATCTTTGGTTTCAGTGAATGGCTGGAAATCCGCTATTAATTGAGCAATCCTTTGATACGCCGAACCCCCAAAAATTAGACTGTTTGCCAATGGTTCTAACAGATGGAAAATAATTGCTGTGACTAATCCGGTTTATCTATCTATGGTTTATCTATGAGGACAATTGTGGTCGTTATGGACACGGCTGTCTCATTACTGAGTATTCTCATGCTGGCTATTCACAATGCTCTTGTATCGAAGCAAAGAAACCAGACTCTCGGAGTGTTACTTGTCTTCTTCCTTGGCATTTTTCGACTAAACACAAAAGATGGCGCAGGAAGAGTCTTATTGTCTTCTCAAGGAATATTTCCCTTCATCCTGCATAGTTTAAGGTCTCTTATTGATCGAAGCCTGCATTTCATATGGTGAAAAATGTGGAAAAGGGCCATTTCACCGCGACGGTCGCATATAGATTTCATGGTTGCCGTCACAACCTTTATTGTATGAATCCCGATTACTAGATTCTATCTCGAAAATAATATGGCATCGGAGAGATTCGAACCCTGCTATAGAATAAATGGACTCCAGGAAAACTTCCTAGAATACGCGTTATGCAGAACCGTCTGGTTCTTTTCTTCCTCTCTGAAGTGGGAGGAGGGACGACAGGAAGCGTGATTGCAAGTCGGTTGACGGAGAACCCTCGCGTGAAGGTCCTGGTACTCGAGGCTGGGTCGGATGGAACCGTGCTCTCGTTGATCCCTGCAGCCGCCACCTTGATGTGGTGGTACACCAATTTCGACTACCGCTACACCAGCGAACCTCAGGGAGACTCCTGCCTCGCTCTCAAGGGAGGGGTGAGTCCACCCACTTGCGTCCTCAACTCTGTGTAAAGTGATACGATGCGAAATGAACGCGCATCTCTCTTTAAACATTTCTCATTAAATTTGTTCATTGATATGCCTTACCGCATTATTCACTATTATAGTGACTGGAAGTAGATATGGAAGCATTGTTGTTATCTTATACATAAACGGAGCAAATGCAAATATTGTCTGATTATGATGACGACGTTTTGAATGTACAAATGATGCCATGATATTCCTCTCGAACTTGAAATACGGTAAAACTCTGGATAATCTGGATATTCTGTATGATGAAGGGTGACTCTTGGGGAGTAAATAATGGCTAAGGTGAATGCATTTTATCTTACAGGGAGTTTATCAGAGGGCTTCCATTCAAAGAGGTAAAAGAACATGTATCTGATGAATTACAAGTCAAACACAGGTCATGAGAAGGGGGTCTCCGACACGACGACAATCGGCATGCCCTTGTAACTACGGAGTCACACGGTCAGCCCCGTTCCGTAGACGCGTGAAATGTGATTCGTTACGATAACAAAGCTTCATGGATTGACATGGTTGATTTTTCCCATACCAGTAACCCTAGTATGTGAAAACACGAAGCACAGAACTTGTTCAGATGGAAAGCAAATTCTAATTACTTTTCCTTTTGCATGATTTATTTTATATTCGGCGAGCGTTTGCATCCTATCACGAGCGAGAGCTCCAGATAAAGCGGAGTTAATGGCTGCCCGTATTACGACACGAGAGGTGGTGAAAGTCATTTCTCTCCGCGCGTGTGGCGACAACCGGATATGGTTGTCCCTCCTTCGACTCATCCGTAATGAAAGTGGAACCAGAATCGGAGCAACTTTCAGCTTTTTAAGCTCATCTTCGTCGCCTCTCATCAGCGGAATTAGTCGGTTTCCAGTCCGGAACAACCCACGCGACCTGGAGCATTCCCGTTCAGAATTCGGTCCTTGCTTTTTCCTTCGCGGGAAATTGTGGGTGCATCCTAATGCTTCTTAAGGGGAGACTATGAACGAAAAATCGCAATATGCATATACGCATATTGCATGCAATGACTATTTCCCAAATTACTCCTACAATATTGGCGTCAGAAACTTGAAATTTAGCATTGGCACTCAGACATGAGAAATCTGGAATGTGTCGGGACCAGTTTTGATCAATTTACAATTTTTATGGCCGAAGTAGCTAAGAGCCAACTGCCATCAAATTTTCGAATAACATAAGATATACAGTTCATTTTTTCATGGAAAATCTAGGGAAATTACTTTTTGTTCCCAATAATCTGTAGTTGTATGTTCTATCATGAAGATATATGAATTTGAATACATTTGTTTAATTTTTTTAGCTGTGGCTTGGGAAATACCAGATATATTAATGCATTAGTTTTTTTGTATTTCAGAAACCTCTGGAGCTTGTTGTAAAAATTATGTTGCAAAATGATCTTTGTAATACAAGCTTTTCAATGGTACCAATAAAGATTTACTTTCTGCAAATCATCTCCATTTTAAATTTGTTTGCGCATAGTCTCCCCTTAATATGAGAGTAACGGATGCAGTTGCTCTTTCCTGCGACGTGGTTGGTCAGCATAATGAAGCCACGAAGTATGCAAATGCGGGTATGACCTTGAGTGCTCGATGGTCGGTCAAGAAAGGGTGGTTTATAAAAACATTTCTCTAGCGAAAAAATTCCCCATTGGCCAACAAGCCCTGCCACCTCACTCCGTTATTTAAACGAAATTGGTCAAATGAAGTGGGATGAGGCCGAAATATCCAACACTTCAGTGGCATTGGAGTGTGTCATGAAATCAGTTTTCCTCCAATATTATGAGATTATTTGAATTTCAGCATAATGACGGCATTTCGTAACTCACTCAGAAGAAAATTTCCCCTACATTGCGGAAGGGGAATGCATGGGATGGAAAATGAATGTGGAGGATCAGGCACTGAAAAGTTCAAGGGGGAAGCGACTAGAAGCAGAATGGAATTGGAATGGAGCCGTCGGGGCTGTAGTACAAAAAGTGACGTCAAATGCCCTGGGACGAAAACCGCCGTTATTCAATTGCCCTGGGACGAGAACCGCCGTTATTCGGGGCTTCGCATTCGGACCAATCTAATCTACTATAAACTGGGATGAGAATAATAGGAAACGTGACCTTATGATTATAGAGGCTCTGTCTGGCTCTCCTTCGGAGGATCTTGACTCGGGTGTGATGAAAGGTCTGACAAGCTATTTCAAACAGGGAAAAAAATTAGTTGAGTAAAGGATGAAATCACAATGGGGTTCTAACCCCATTTGGAAGGTGAATGTCTCAAAAGGAACCGATAGAGGGAGTCCCCACCCACCCCACGCACGTTGGGCCAACGTTGGACCAACGTTGGACCAATGTTGGACCAACGTTGGGCCAACGTTGGACCAACGTTGGGCCAACGTTGGACCAACGTTGGAATTCCACATTGTTGATATGGGCTCAATGTTTCTCCCTCGTAGGCTTGTCCCACGGCCCCACGTTGGCCCAACGTCAGATACCGACGTGCGGCATGCCGCTCAGGCGATTAAAAGAGGTTTCGATTGAGAATCTAAGTTTGCACATAATTGTTCAGCTGCCCTACCGGGGACCCTGCCCAGGTACGGGATCAGAGACAAATTCCGTTAGAAGAAACACAATCAGCCCCCAAATGAATGAAATTTAAATGGAAGTCGAGTTCGACGTGGTCTTCATGAGCAGGAGCTCTTGCCCATTCTCAATGACTTCTCAATAATCGCTGATAATATCGATTCGGCTCAACAAATTCGAACAAAAACTTCTGAATCAGTTGGAAACAAACTCAAACACGCAGCGTAAAACGATTCGCGAAAAAAAAGCTCCAGTGCAAGCGGGTTCTTTAGACCAATAGTCGATTAGTCCCTTTTTTGATAGGCCTGCAACTCGAGTAGCACCCTTTAGAGAAATACTAAGTTATTTTAAAGGCCTCTCATCAGGAAGAAAAGCTTATTTATTGCATAGGCTCCATGAATCTGCTTGGAAATATTGTAGAGAAAAAAATAATGATGAGCCTTTTCATTGATTCCTTCAATGTAAAATTGCGATACATATGGCAAGGTGCTAAGCGTTTCTAGAGAAGAACGATTCGAGGTAAATAGGGACAAACATTTTTGTGCTTGCGGGAAAACAGGACCCACACCTCCATCTAGCGGCCAAGAACAGAACTTCACCATTTCACACAATCCTCCAAAGAGTAGCTTGGGCACATTGGATCACCGCATCAGTCTGATAATGAGAATAAGGGCAAGCGAAAGCACTCGGCCTGACAGCAATTTCAGTTGACCCAAACGAATTTAAGTAAGTAAATAACACAGAATAGGAAAAAAAAAACCAGTTTGTATAACTTAGAAAATTATGTTCATTTGGTTCGATTCTTCATTGCATTGCAGCGCTTTTACAGGGAATCTAATTTTTAACAAAGTTAAATACTCTCTTATGAAGTAGACTATTTAATTTGTCGGTGAAAAAGATTACGGAACATACAGGTACTTACTTCGATCTGTCATCGGTCGCTTCCTGTATTACAAGCCGCGGCTTCCTCCTATTATTTACCATTTAACTAAAACGTGTTATTTCTTTCGAGTATCCCCGCGGAATGGCACCAACGACCATCGCTCCGACTTTCCCTCACGTTCCCGTTCTCTGCACGCACAGCGATGCCGCATGCACCGCGCCCGGATGCTGGGCGGGAGTTCCTGCATGAACGCCGGCATCTACAACCGGGGGAACCACAAGGACTACGACAACTGGGCCGACTTGGGGAACACCGGCTGGTCCTTCGACGACCTCCTCCCGCTCTTCCTCAGGGCTGAGAACTTCCTCGTGCATAATATCACTTCGAGTAAGCATGTGATTGGGACCAGTTATTATTTATGAGATATGATCAAATTATGATCAAATTCTACTAGAGATTTCATAAACTTAGCATTAGGGCAAAAAAATCACTGAGGCGATAACCCGAATTAAACCAATTAGAAAGCAGAATAAAATATCCTCACAATTGTTATAAATGTTCCTAATTTATAGGAAATGTTTCAATTTTAAATATGACTGATATTTCACAAATGTCAATCCCATTAGTCTCTGAGTGTGGCTCGTTCTATCTGTGTCAATATTTGTGTGAATTGATCACGCGCCTGCACAAACCAGCATGATCATGCTCGCATGCATTCTGCCTTAAGAAAACGGGGCAATTTAGGGCAACGACAATAAATATCGCTCACTGACCTGGGCTCGCTGTATACTGCAGCTGGCATAAAAACGACTATCATTCCGCAAACAGGGGAACGACATGGCTTCCTCGAGTGACTCTGTTATTTTCCTTCATCGCAGGAGATGCAACCTATCACAGGAGTGGCGAGCAACATGGATATTTCCCGGTGTCGCACACCTACAATTCTGAGCTCCTACCGGCATTCATCGAGGCGGGGAGAAGTTTGGGCTTCCCGTACAACCCCGACCACAACGGCGCCACCCAGAACGGTGAGTCTCGTCCGCATGAACGTACGAAGGCATGCACGCGGAATGCACGCGGAATGCTCACGACAGCACTGCTGGGCAGGTTTCGGGAAAGTGCAAGTGGCGGCCCAGGGAGGTGTCCGGCACAGCACGGCCAGGGCGTATCTGACGCCTGTGAGGCGTCGCAAGAACCTCCACGTCGTCCTCAATACCCCAGTCTCTAAAGTAAGTTTTCTCCCATCGATGAAAGAAGCTTTTATTTTCGGCAAATGCCAAAATCTTCGTTGCTTCCCATTGGCACTTCCAGCCTCACTTTGCAGGCATGAGGGCATGAGTGACCTTTTCCAGACTTGTGTTCTTTCTGGTCAGAAAGAACCATCATCGATATGAACCAATTGCCTTATTTTGTATCCGGGCGCATTTGAATCGCTATTTTCGTCAGAAACTTCATGAATTTTTAAATTATTATTGAATATTAGATCCTGTGAAATTGCCAAAAATTTTATTTAAAAAATTATTAGACTCCCGGCATATGCAAAATGGATCGACTGAAAATAAAATTTCACGAATTTATGATGAGCTGCCGAGAAATTCGAATGCTTAATTTGTTTTGATTCCGTAGGGCCAGCTGTACTTAAAGATTATTTTAAAATTGAAAATATTTTTTGCAAACCATTAATTTACTTCCGTGCAAAAGAGGCTGTCATTTATTGAGCAATTCCTGTCCTGCGCTCTGGAAGAAAATTTGAACTTGCAATATCGAAAAGGCACCATTTTTAATTAGGTTTAAAGGACAAACCTGAAGCCTCACGCTAAACGTCCAGAGCGAATCGAAAGCACGTCCTATCCCATTTTTATTTTTGTATTTTTTTTTAATCGGAAAGTTCGGCAGCGTGGCAGATGTATGCTCGATTTGTATATTGAACCCTAGATTGGGAACCACTGAGGCTGTTTTACCTTCCCATGAAATCCCCTTGATACGTTAGAGAATAACATATGGCGAGAGGCAATTCCTTTGTTGCTTCACCTGGCGCCTTTCTCTGCGAGTTCCAGTCCCGCCAATGCAGATGATTTAAATTTTTAAATGACCGGGTTTAAATGACCGAGTGCAAGTAGTTCCGCTGGCGTCATGGAAAGAATGTTTCCCTGAAGATTCCGTCTCTTCCAGTCATCAAGGAGCACGGACGGTTCAACGAATTATACCACGTTCCGCCTTCCCACCAGGTCGTGATAGACGAGAAGACGATGACGGCGAAGGGGGTCGAGTACCTGACCGAGGACGGTACCACGCGCTTCGTATCGGCTGGGAAGGAGGTGATCATGTCGGCTGGGGCCTTTGCCACTCCTCAGATCCTCATGCTCTCCGGGATCGGGCCCGAAGAGGAACTTCAAAAACATGGGGTGTGTCTCAAAATATGATCCTCTCCAAATTCCATTATCGTTCGCCACACGTCGCATTTTACTGTGTATTTTACTGTGTATTTTAGTACTTATTTTATTATGTATTTTACTCTGTATCAGTCTTGATTGATGACGACTAACAGCCTCAAACCTACTTTCAAAAGATTGCGCATTCTTCTTATTAAAATTGCACACGAGGTAAATTCTGTATCATGTGGCGAATATGGGAACCTAATCGCCACAAGTTTGGCCAGCATCGAATCCTATTGGACACCACTGATCTAGGAAATGCTTACACCACACCAGGACTACCTTCTGAAGTGCAATATGGTTCTTTCCCATCATTCATAGAAGAAAGCGAGCAGAAAGGATGGAATGCTTCCTCTCGAGTCTCACTTCACGTACTATATAGCATACATCGACAGTAAGTACAGCACGGTGTACTTTCCCCTGTTTCCAGATCCGTACCGTAGTGAACCTTCCAGTGGGAGAGAACATGCAGAGCCACGCGGGTCCCGGCGGACTCTACTTCAGCATCGAGAAGGAAGTCGGCTTCTTCCTCCCGCGACTATTCACTTCGGAGTTCCTTACGCGGACCATCCAGTTCCTCGCCAGGGGCGACGGTATTTGTCGTTTCTATGCGTATCCGCTTGCCTCTTGCGGTGTGCTCTTCGATGCGATGTCGGGCCTCGAAAGCTTGATTTTACACATCTTCACAAATTTTTACAAACTTCAATTTTTATTTTTTTTTTTATATTAAAAAAAAATCAATTTCACACATTTTTTTTTTACAATTTTCACAAATTTATGCCACTCACCCATTAACCAATTCGTCCATCAATTTCCCCATGAAATTCTAATTGTTCCAGGACCGTTCACGACCGCATCCGGTTTCGAGGGCATCGCCTTCGTCAACACCTCCTACGAGCGCGACCCCGACTGGCCCGACATCGAGCTCTTCTTCGGGACGCTCACGATCGGCACCGACGAAGGACTCATCTACCGACGGAGACTTGGGCTCACGGAAGAGGTCTGTCCTTTTTTTTTCCGTTCCGAACGAGAATAAGTATTTCACATCGTGCCATCGTCTTCGTCTTCCCCCCAAGGCCTGGAAAACATACAGCGGATTGCTTCGTAAACCAGGTTTCGAGATTTTCCCGTACGTCATGAGGCCCAAAAGCCGCGGGAAGGTTTTGCTCCGCAGCACCAACGTCCTCGACCGTCCGAAAATCTTCGGGAATTTCTTCGATCATCCCGACGATGTCCGGCGATCGATCGAAGGTACGCCCACGCGATTCTCGAGTCAGCTCGCTTGAACACCATCAGATTAAACAAAAATCTCTCCGTGATCGCTAGCCATTCGTTTGGTGCTGAAATTGGGAGACCAACCGTCATTCAAAAAACTTGGTGCCAAATTCTACAGTCGGCCCCTCCCAGGCTGCAGGCATCTGAAACAGTTCACGGACAGATACTGGGAATGTCACATGCGTCACTTCACGTTCCTCATCTGGCATGATGTCGGCACGTGCAAAATGGGGCCTCCTAGCGACCGCAAGGCTGTCGTGGACCCTAAACTCAGGTATGAAACCTAAATCTCCTCGACTACCCAAGACACCACCCATCGTACTAAATTCTTCAATTTTGCAGGGTTTACGGAGTTCAAAGGTTACGGGTCGCGGATGCATCCATCATGCCGGTGATCACCACGGGGCACCCGATGGGAACCTGCATCGTCATCGGGGAGAAGGCCTCCGATATCATTAAGTCCCACTATGATCTGTGATTTGCATGCAAGGATGAACTTTTCGTCTCAGACGTTTCCAGAGGCCATAGGATTAACGAATTTTTCGTTAATGTTATTATATATGTCCGGCATTAATATATTCATCAATACAAATTCTCTACGTCGTCGTGCTTTCATCATTTCGAGAATCAATTAGCGAAATCATTCAAATCAATTAATTTCTGATCCCCATCCACTTGCCTCCACTTCCCCGCGGCGTCAGGCAGCAATGCAAAGCGTCAGGCGGGCTCAGGGTCTCGGCTGATTATTGCTGATTATTGCTGATGATTGCTGATGATGATGTTGGAAGGTTCTGCATGGAATCTGGGATCTTGGAATCTTGATCTCATCCGGTGTTCGGATGGGATGACGCCACGCAATTTTTTCAGTGAACTTTTTTTCGCATCCTGCGATCGGAATATATTTCGAATGAGAGAACGGAAGCCGAGATTTTCAGGAAGGAAATTTCAGGCTATTCCAGGAAATGAAAATTTTTTCGTGTGAAAACCGGTTTCGCCGCTTCCTCTTGGAGCGACGCACCCGGGATGACGTCATCGAGGAAGTCGTGAAACCGGAGTGAAACCGGAGTCGAGTGACATCAGAAACAGACCCGGCAGTCGGTTATGGGACGAAGGGAGTCAAGGTCACCTTCGGGAGTCAAGGCGTCCATTGCTTGGCTGATTGGCGCTCAAGGCATTCCATCAGGGCTTCACTCCTCGGAACCTGTCACGAACCTGTCACGAACCTGTCACGAACCTGTCACGAACCTGTCACGAACCTGTCACGAACCTGTCACGAACCTGTCACGAACCTGTCACGAACCTGTCACGAACCTGTCACGAACCTGTCACGAACCTGTCACGAACCTGTCACGAACCTGTCACGAACCTGTCGCGATCGCAGCCTTTTGCCTGCGAGGAAAAAGTATCAGCGTGACGATTTTCGATAAGTTATTAGAAGGAAAATATGGGGTGGGTAGCAAACCCAAGATGGCAAGAGTAAAAATTTCTCCGTACCAAGGTGGATGCATTAAAAAAATTGATACAATGTTGAATGTGCCTAGAACTTCACTTACTGGGCTATTCCCGTTCGTAAAAAAAAAATCCTATAGGATTCGATAGTCCCTCGAAGAGGGAAAACCCGAATTAAAACCTTTCCACGTTTTTCGAATCCCTTGACGTGAAATGCTATTGAGCGAGGTTGAGAAAATGGGGAAGAGGAATTTTCGTTCCGCCCATTGCGGCTAATGAAGTTCAAAAATATTTTTTTTTCTTTTCAATGCAAGAAAAATCGATGGATTCGGAGGAATTCCGCGCGCTAGGGAGATCACCAGGGAAGTCACCAGGGAGGTCACCAGGGAGGTCACCGCCGACTCTCGGCACAGTTTCCATATTAATTTTTAAATTAACCAGAGTTCATCGTTGCCCTTTTTCTCCTGCAGCAGCTTAAAATAATTCCCTGTTGGCTATTTTCATTTCGTTTCACAGCGACACGTTTTTACCAGTTTTTTTTCCCAATTTAAAAAAAAAGCAATTACCAAAGCCTCCCGACATTTTCTTGCATTTATATTTTATTACCTTCATTTTTTTATTTCCAGTACGTTGATATCCGACTTTCCAAACACCGAGCCGGTTTATAAGCCGGAAAAAAATTGAATTTCTGGCGTGACATCATGGGAAAAACCGTCTTTCTTACGAAAGCCATCTGTTCCTGACTAAGCCACGAATTTCGTTCCGTTCTTGGATTAGCCAGGGCGATCGAGACGACTCGGAATACGATAAATACCATGCCAATTCCGATATGTTACCGAAAAAATGATCAATTAACCATTATCCGGGTTGCAGGAGTCCATTAACATTACATTACTCTCCGGCAATTTTTTTAAATATTCCAAAATTTTAATTTGTCTTTCATCGACTTTTATTCATAGATCCAATTTTTTTTTCAGATTTGATTTTAACTCATGGAAAAAACTCGCAACTTATTTTTTTTTCCCTTTATCCAGATTAGGGTTAAGAGAGGAACGTGCAAATTTGCCGACCGCGTCATTTTGCCAATGTTCTGCGACCCCAATGCAAATTAGAGAATTAGCGAATAGAGCTCCTCCATCGGGAGATTCACGCAATCAGAGGCTGCTGATTGTCTTAGATCAGCGATCCAAGTTGCTAAAAAATTATTTGCGACGATAGGGCAATTAAGGTTACTGTTGGGCAATTAAGTGACTGGATCGCTTGCACCTGCGATTCTAGAAACTCATCGTGACGAAAGGAAAAAGCAGGATTGCCCTTTATTAGATCAATTTCCTCGCTGCCGACATGGAGATTTTTACTGTTACGGGCAAAAAAAAATTAATGAAGGCCCAAGCTATAAAAAAATTACGCAATAATAAGAAAAAAAATATTTTAAATTTATTTTAAATGCGGCGGAAACTAGCTGGCTTTCACCGGCGGGGAAACTAATTATAGAGGTCCATGAGGAAACCGACTGGATGACCTGTTCTGACCTGACCTGAGGTCAGCTTCCGGCGATGGAGTCGGACTGATTCATCCCATCGATCGAGATGCATCAGCCATGGCCTCGCCGCGAGCCCTTGGCTCTCGCAGGCGCGAGACCCGCCGATGACTAAGGAGAGAAGCGACCCAGATTAACATCGAAAGCGAAAGGCGGGGAGGTCAGCGTGATTCTGCCGATTGCGTTTCTCCGTGCCTCGTGTCGACCGCAATCGACGTTCGATTGCGTACCCTTACGAAAATGCCTTATCGGATTCCTATAAGAACATATAGGAATCCATTAGTTTCCTTATATAAGGCCTATAGGGGACCCTACTGGCCCCACAGGGTTCCGTTTGGGACCTATATGGTTCCCTGTAGAACCTATATGGTTCCCTATAGGACCAATAGGATCTATAGGGTTCCTTATAGAGCCTATACGGAACCCTTTAGGGCCTATAGGGTTCCGTTTGAAGTTCTCTTCTAGGGCACTAGATGGATGTGTGTGGTTCTCGTATTTCTCAAAGTACACAAAAGTGCCCTCCCCTTACCCAAGGAATCATCTCTCATAGGAGAGTTTTGTACATCCCCATATGTCTCGTTCTACTCCTCGTGCCTCTGAGCCCACACAGCTCATCTCCTCGTGCCTCTGAGCACGAGGATCAAATTACGAACGAAGTCGCCGAAAACATCAGACACTAATTTTTAGCTCTAAATTTTAGATTTAATTTTTGATTTAACTTTGTTTGCATACAGCTGACTGAGCACATTCCGAGTATTATTTAGAAAATCGCAACGATACATGAGAAGTTCAGAACCGCAATAACTTCCGTCTGCAATGCCGGAACACATCCGAGGACCCGCGAGCAGTTTTTCCGGGTCCTTGAAAAGGTCCGAAAAGGATTGCCTTTCCAAATCGGATTGAGGTCACCTTGCCGTCATCCCCCGCGAGGAGAGGGCCGGGCCTGGGGGAAGCGGGAGGGCGGACCCGAGGCAGTTCGTGCCTCCTCCCTCCAGGCGATGGACGCCGTCGCCGAGCTTCGGTGAGTCTTCTGGTTCTTCTGCTTCGTGTGCAATGCCATTGGCCGATTGGCCGAGGAACAGCCATTAGATGAAATTTGTTGGATGCATCTTGCTTAACGACCCCGAAATTAATGAGTCGATGCACAGTGCAAACTTAACTAGAATAAGTGACCAAGTCCATTTTGATCCAACACTAAGTTTCCGGAAACTTCCAAAAGAGAAATTTGTTGTGGCTTCATTATGTGACCAAAGGTTTTTTTTGGAATACGAGGGTTCCCAAAAAAAAATCGGTATCAAAATTATTTACTAGAGGGCCTGGTAAGTTTAATCTAATTTCAAGTTTGAAACGGTATGGTATGACACATCGGGTCAATTTCCTTTCAAATTTGCAAAAACCTTATTCCTTCTTTCTGCATATAGTGTGCGAAATATTGGACCGATTAGATAAAATCTGTTATCATTCCCATTTTATTAAATGGGAATGATAACAGATTTGCACATGCTTCTGCCGCCCTCATTCAAAATCCAAATCGCAGAGGGTAAAACCAATCGATCAGGCCAATGCCAATACCAACGGCGTGCCATTGGTATTGGTATTGTTAATCATTAAAATCCCTGGCAGGACCCCCAAAACCATGCTCTAAATGGGTACCGGAACAACTCACGCGTGAGCCTTCCCTCATAACTAGACTCACGCGTGATCCCAAAATTCTGCTTCGTTGTGCCACTGCGAGCGCTGGAAGAGTTCCAGTCACTCTTTCCAGGGATTTCACGATTCGCTCTTTCAAGGTCGAGAGATGACCTTTTTTTTTTTACCAAATCCATAAGGTCGCAATAGAATCTGAAGACGTCCGAGAGAAATTTTTATTAGTGTGATTAATATTCTTTACTATATTTTTCCTTTTTTCCTCATCGTAGAATCACGTGAAAATCACGGACACGGGGTTTCTTAAAACGTTCAAGCAACGGTCAAGCAAAAGTCAAGATTCAATTTTTTTCATATTTATTTATTTTATATTTATATTTATTTTTTTTTTCAGCAGCCACTTAGCTCCCGGGAGCCGGCGACCCTGACCGCCATGGCGTGGCTCGCGAACTTCGTCTGGGCGATCGGCTTCATCTGCGCCAACCGAGTCCTGTTCCTCGACGAGGTCGACAATCCCACGGGATTCTCCAACTTCGGGCGACAGGTCGACGACTCCTACGACTTCATTATCGGTCGGAAAACCACTCGAGTGGATGCAATTCTTTAATTAAATGTTGAAAATTTTGCAAATTATTATATAAATTATTTAAATTTGATTAATTTAAATAATGTGATGTAATAATTATGACTCGACCATCCACCAAGGCATCCAAGCGATTGCATAAGAACTTGGATAAGATTGGGGGAACGGCGCGGCGAAAAGAGACATCCACTATGGGAGGACATTTAAATTCGACAATTTATATTATACGAAGAAATCGGGAAGAGTGCGAAGCCTTACTCGGAAATCGCCTTGAGGAATTCTCCTTCCGACCGGTTTGGTCACGCCGACGTGAGTGAACGCGTTGGGACGTTCTCGGTGATGAAGCCGTTCGGTCACGGTCGTGCTGATGGACTTGCTGGTCCCTTGTCCAGACCGGAAGCTTGGCGGTTATTTTATGATGGGGATGATCGAAGGCTTTTTCACTGGGATTCTTGTCCTAAGCAAGATGACACCAAACGCGGCCGATCCCGTTTGCCTGTGGTCGCTGCAGATGCGACGGGATTCTCGCACCCTCAACCTTAAAAATAAACTTTGATGATTCTAAAACAATTATGGCTCTTGGATTGACTGTCAGCAAAAATTTCAGTGAAAAATTATCGGTGTGGCCCGCAGACATCTGCAGGATAAGGATTGCGGCCCGCCCGATTGATTTCAGTTTGACACCCGTGCTATATTACAATTAATTACTTCTATATTTAAGAAGCTGCTATTTAAATCCATGTTGATGAACATTCGCTCCTGTTCTTACATACACCCTCTGAAGTGGGAGGAGGGACGACAGGAAGCGTGATTGCAAGTCGGTTGACGGAGAACCCTCGCGTGAAGGTCCTGTTACTCGAGGCTGGGACGGATGGAACCCTGCTCTCGTGGATCCCTGCTGCTGCAATTTTGATGTGGTGGTACACCAAGTTCGACTACCGCTACACCAGCGAACCTCAGGGGGATTCCTGCCTCGCTTTCGAAGGAGGGGTGAGTCATGTTTCACCTCGCCTGCTTGCTCGGGTGACGTTCACTTGTGACGTGACGTGAACTTATTTCAATATTTATGAATGAACATATTTTGAGATGCACGACTGAAGTATCAACTTTACTGGAGACGGTTACTGAATGCATAAAAAAATAGCATAGTCGGCATTTCGCAGATCATGGCCAAGACAGCACAGCCTACTGTACTGCCTTTGCACATTGCCGTTCAGATGTTTCTCCATGGTTCGTTTACGGATAACTCCTTGGAAATGTCTAGAAAATGAACCCCGCGGTTCCTTCCGGACAGTTGAATGAATATGTGAACTATAGGAGTCACTGGATGTGGCGATGAAGAAATATACTTAAGGCGAAATTTCAATGTACATATGGGTTTGTCTTCTCGTCCTTCATCAACAGCAAATAAAGTTTTCTGGGCAGACGTTTTGGGAAAAGGAGTGGCAACTGGGAGCTGCGCGAAGGGCTTGGGCGAGGGGGGGGGGTTTGTGTGGGGGGGGGGGGGGTTGTGGGGGGGGGGGGGGGGGGGGGGCTGAAGCCGCCCCTACACTTTTTGAAGAGTGAACAATTTCCCTGAAAGGGAGAGAAACTGAAGTTAGCGATTTTATTCCCTAAAAATTAGGAAGTTCAATCGATAACTACTCTTATTCGATATCTCTTATCGAGAACTACTCTTATTTGAGCAGAATCCATAACTTTTTCAAGAAACGAAGAAGGGAGAGTACTTTTAAAATTGGTAGAAAAAGTTTGTGATTATTCTCAAGGAAGAGAGAGGTGAGCGACATTACGTCCTCGTTTTTAGGGAGTAAAATCGCTAACTCCAGTTTTGCTCCCTTGAAGGGAAATTGCTCACTGGTACGCTACGCCTATACCGTATAGGGGTGAGCGTTGGAAATGTCGGCACTTTAAGCTAAATTTTCACTTCCACCTGGTCTGGTGGTTTCTGTAATGGAGCTTCCTCGTTCACGTTGGGTCGGGTCATACTTCTATTATATGCCTCGTTGTACCGTACACCTCGAGTGCCCTGGGCCTTTCCTTCCCGAGGGCCTGGGTCAAAGGTGAAGTTGAGTCAGATGGGAATCTCGGCACACTTGCCGGCATAGTCGCCACCGCCCAGTCGGGAATCTCGGCAACCCTAAGTATCACTGTAGTTTACAATGAACTCCTAAATGAATGAAACGAAATAATAAAACAAGACCTAGTAGGGAAGAGAAGAACGGGAATGTGTAAAGCTTAGGAAAATTACAAGATATCGCAGGATTTTCGGAGTGCGATTAGAGAGGGCAGCCACTGCGAGAAACTACAGCAGCTAATTGGGCTGTTCTTAGCACTTATCAACAACAATAGTTCCACCATCTGAGAATGGATTTCTCCTCGTACCTAGGGGATAGGTAGTGGGAGCAGAAGGTTGACGATCGCAAAGTGCCGATATTACCCCCAGTACCGACATTCGCAGCACTCACTCCTATGGCAGAGGTGTCAAACTGCACGACTCGCTGACCAAATCCAGCCATCCAGAACGACAAATTAAACCTGTTGGCATTAAAAATGTGGTGCATTATTTGTTAGAGTGACTTCCAAAACCCCCTGAAGGATTCCATCGGACCCCTGCTTAATCGAGTTTGACACCTAGTGTGTGTAGTCTTATGTACAAGTTACAGTGCAAGAAGGAATTGAAAATTTGTATAAAAGTATCACTTGAATCAAAAACACAAAATGTTATTTATGGACAAAAAATTTTACCTTTGAACTTAGCATGAACCCCGAAAAATTAAAATTTCAAAAAAATACCATGAAAAGGTCAATGACTCTGCTACTGATATGAAAAATTACAGAGAAGTAATATTATTTATATTCCGTCAATAAATTTTTGAATCAGAAAATCTCTACCACATATGAGGCATTCCGGCTCAAGTAATCGAAGTCGTGGTTGCGTGTGCGACTGGGATTTCGTTGCGAAAATTCATGCATGATGACCTCTCTGAGATATGAAGGCATTCCAAATTTCAGCTCTCTAGCCCAAACGGTTTAAAAGATACTGAGCCCCAAAGTTAGCCCCCAGGGGGAAAAGTCACCCCAATGGTCTAAGGACCATCTTCGGCTTTAATTGAGCTAGGAAAGAGTTCGACAGTTGACAGTCGAATTTGTCTCTTGAGAAGAGCAGACCAATATCGTCCAGTCAATTTCCCAGGTTCAACCCATTGTAAAATGTACAAATCTAGAGAAAATTATTTCAATACTACATGGTACTGAATCTTAAACCATGGAATATTATTGGACCGTCGTCTTCCTAACGATTTTTCACCATTAGTTGAGTACACCTGACGATATTGGTTTGCACTCGTCAAGTGGCATTGAATGATACTACTATTTAATTGTAACTTGAATCTGTAATGCAATCGAATTCCGGAGTTGGGGGCTGCATTCACATGGCGTGGTTTTAGTTGCTGGAGTCTTTCTTGGCAAGTGTAAATATACGTGCAAGTCCACCAAGTGGTGGACCTGGTGAGAAGATTTGACTATCAAATCCACAGAGTATTGATGTAACTCAGACATTTTACTCAAGCGTCTACCTTCTGTAAATAAAAAAAAGGGAAAGAAAAGGAATTTCAGGAATTGCAGACATTTTGGGTTCTAATTCTCCTATACTTGAAACAATGTGGGATATATGAAGGGTTGAAAGGTAAAGTGGTCTATCTGCAAAAATAAATGCAGAAAAAAGTGTTTTTGGTTTTGTGCTTATAAAACCTTGTTCCCTTCATAGAAAATTATCGTTTTTTGGAACTAAGTAAAGGATGAAGTGATCTATCGATACATACCACTTTTTCTCACTTTTAACATGACGGTCACTGGAATATTAACCCATTCTATGTGGAGCTCCAGGAAATAATTTTTAGCAGATAGATCACTTTGCCTTTCAGCCCTTCATATGAATTACAGCTGTACACTGGTCTCTGTCGGAGTATGCCTGGTTGTTACCAGGATTCCCATGCTTAGGAAGTTTGGTCAATTTTGGTAATTTTTGGTATATTGGGTTATATGGCAAGTTTTGAAGCACAAAATATCGCGAAAAAAAAACAGCATTCAAAATGACAGCACAAATAATACACCCCCAGAAGTGTCCTAGAGGGAACTTTCATTTGGCGCATTTTTCTCATTCTTATCTTGTTTCAAACATGAAATACAGGGTCCGTCAGAAACAACTGAAAGATTTTGTTTGTGAATTGAAATTTATTGTGCAATGTCACAAGAAAAAGAAATACAGATTCACATTTAGTATATTTGGGGGATATATCTTGCTGGAACCAGATGTCGTCAATGTTGTCCAGTTGTTGTAGTTGAGGGCGCAAATTTCCGATCAAGTTTCTGTACCGTTCTGCAGTCACAGTTACGGTTCCACCGTCTTCATTCTCGAATAAGAATGGTCCCAGAATGCGGAACGACGACACAGCGCACCAAACAGTAACTATGGGAGACTGCTATGGCCGCTCGTGAAATTGGTGCGGATTTTCATTTGCCCAGTACCGGCAATTTTGTTTGTTCACGTTACCGTTCACGTAAAAGTGTGCTTCACTGCTCATGAATAGTTTATTGGCAACATCCGGCACTGTCTGTTGTCACTCCAGGAAACGTCTGCAGAACTCCAATCGATGTTGTTTATCATGTTCACTCAGTTCTTGCACAATGGCTATTTTGTATGGGTGAAACTGAATCCGATGGAGAATTCGTCCCACATTGGCTCTAACAAGTTGAGCGAGGCAGCCCGGTGCCGAACTGACCGCTTTGGGCTTTCAATAACAGAGATACGGACTCGTTCCGTGTTTGCAGGTGAAGTGGCGGTACGTGGAGTTCCAGGTGGTTTGACATCCGTTACTGAGCCGGTGGTACGGTATTTGATCACCCACGACATTATGGTATTGTGACAAGCAATCTGCAGTTAAGAATGGATCGCTGGAGTGTACAGAGTGCGCACAAAGTCCGTATACCCCCTTACCCCCTATATGTACGTCAAGCTGACGCGAGTAATCATGCCACGTTCGTGCTGGTGACCTTCGCACGACCTTGGCACGTGTTCTCCCGCTGTCACAAGGTCTGCTTTCGTACGTACCAACAATCGCAATGCGTGGCGGCAGATGAAAGTCGAAGCGATGGCTGACACAAGTGATTACACAATCGAGGAGCGTTTGGTGGCCACTGTGTGGGTCCATGAGCTTCAAATTAACGGCACATCGATAAAAATTGTCATGGACGACTTCGTTGCGCGGTTTGAGAAGGCAGCACCGACAAAGAAGACGTTGTTGCAATGGAAAAAGAAGGCTTTTTCAACGGGCAGTGCTCGCGACGCGCCGAGAAGTGGACGACCATCCACAAGGCTTGAACGTTATTCAACAAACGATCAACTCAAAAATGCGGTGCGCGCAGCCTTCCAGAAAGTGACCCCAAGAATGCTGATTAACACGAACAACAGAATTTGGCGGCGCATTCGGCTATGCAGAGACCACGGAGGAACACATACGGATGTTTTGGATTCCTAAGAGGTACGTTCCACCTTTTGTGATACGTATATATAGGGGTATACGGACTTTGTGCGCACTCTGTAGTATGGATGTATTTCTCCACCGATCAGACCACCACCACATGGTACAATATCGTACCTGCACACATATATAATCTCATAACTGCAAAACTCTTAGTCAAGAATTTACATTCCCACCTTCAATCTCAAGGCTCCCCCTTGTAGCCCAAGACCTAAAAATCCCTCCGCCCCATTTCATGTTTTCTTTGTTTGGTCCCATTGTTGGCTTGCTTGTTTTTTTCGCATTTCCAGCCACTGTGAATGTGTTTCCCTACCCCTGTCTTATTTTTGCTACATCATTCTTTTTTGTTGGAGTCTATATTCTCCTTTATTTCATCCTTTTTTTGCATATTTTCTTAGGCAGACCTTCAAATTCCCATACCCGGAACCTGTTCCTTCCAACCACTTAGGCCAAGACAGACCCCAGGGACCACCAATCAATCTGATTGAGAATTGTGCTGTACGTAATGTCCTTCTCTATTTAAATCTGTTCAATTGAAACTGTTTACTGTCGGCCCAGCCGGGCTCGATCCACCTCATCAAGTGGGCACATTACCCCTTGCATGGGGTTTCAGTGCGCCCTGTCACACGTGAAGAAAGACCGTCCGCCAACAAGGGTGGCTAGCCAGGTCATTTAATCTCCCTGTGAACTCGAAGGACGCGGAACGATCCCAGGATGGCCTCTTTCTGCATAAGTGCGACCAATGTTGGAACTGCTGTCAACTTTCCGAAATTATGGCGGAGTTTTTCATCCTACCTTGGCACTCGATGACTGGCGTAAATGCTGCGAAACACAAAACAGGTCTCCATAGTCCGCCCTTTTCTCCTCCTCTGAGCTGGTGCTATGCTCAGCTGGACAAGAGAACTCGATGACCGAGTTCTTTCCTCTCCTTGTCCAGCAAGACGATTCGGGCTTCGTAGCGTCGAACTGCAGTGTTGGAGGAATTGTAATTCCACCAGAATTCTCCGCCTGTGTGACGATATCTTTCAGAGCAAACAGGAGAGTAGGTGATTCGTCAATTCCATAGGCATGTTGCAGTTGGAAATAGAGCCCACGGAGGTTGGTCCCATTTCAGTGACCAGTCAGAATCCACAGCAGTAAAATAAATGTCATCAACTACAAGGTAACAACAGTAGCATTGACAGTCTTTTATTTGCATCTCTCAGCTGAACATGAGAACAAAAAAAGCACCCCTCACTTCATCTGTTTCCAAACCTGTACCAGCATCAATTTTTAATATTCACTTATCACAGAGGGGCTCGGAAAAAAGCCGCAATGAAACATACAAGAATTCGAAGATACAGAAGATCTTGGAAGTCACATTCTGAGTGGCCCTGTAAACCATACATCTTTTGGCTGAGGTACTGCTTTCTGGTTGAACATGAGAAATACAAAGTATACGTAGGAAGAAAACTAGCATCATTGCTTTTTAAGAGTGAGATTCATTAATGTAACAACAGATAACTAACGTCCTCAACATTAGAGTCTCTTCGCTCTCTAATCCTTCCATAACCTATCACAAAATCCATAACCCCAAGGGGCGCTTCTCTCTCTTAAAAAGGGGTTCGTAGAAATACATGGTGCAATAAATTATGCAACATTTCCTTCAAAAAACAGAGGAAGGCAAAGCATGCAAGAGGTGCATGAGCAAGAGAGCAGTCAAAAGTAGACCGGCTGCCTGGCTGGAAAGGGTCCAGGCAGGCTCCCGCCATGCAGCACAAGTTGCCTTGCATATGACTCATGTGATGGAAGATGAGACGATGACGATGGCTCAATATCTCCAGTCCCAGGAACCTAAATGAATCAAATGGGAAATCCTCAGGAATGCAAAACAGAGATAGTGGCACACAGAAGTGCCAATGCTCACTTGTCAAGTGGCAAGTAGAAATAATAAGAATGGAGCCGACTACAATACCATCCAGACATAATCAGATGAAAGGAGGAGCAGAAGATGAATGTGAACAGGAGGGAGAAGGATCAGAATGAGGAGGAGAAGAAATCTCCGGGTCACTGCATATTATGACCGGGCACGGATATAATAGAGCTGCTGGTGCCACTCCTCCTCCTTCATGTAGTAACTGATCCAGTGCCTTATCATGCATAACAAAGACAGAGAAAGAAACATGCATTAACTGGATATCATCCGAGAGTATTGATGGAGCAGAGGACAGACCTGGGGTTGGGAAGAGAAAAGGATGTGTGGCTGATGCGAGAGGGCGGTAATGGGGTCGGGTGCAGAGGAAGTGGAGATGGGAGGGGAGGGGCTGTGAAGGGATACGTGATCACTTGGGGACACTGTGATTGGGTAGCTCACATTCTCTCCATTCCCTGATGCTGGAGACATCCTCTCCTCTGGGCTCTTGCAGGATATCACGCCTTTTTCAATTATCTAATGAGATCCAAGAAAATAGACATGATCAGGCATCGAAATGATTCTCAATTAAAACATGGTATTGAAGTTCATGCCCATACTAGCTCTTTCAAAAAGAAAACTTGATGGCAGAATCAAATAAACTGTACATAATTCATGACCCACATGAAAACTCCATGTATGGCAGGGCGTACGGTGCTATACTGGCATCCAAAAGTAATGTTACAAGGTAATTTTTGGTTCGCCTACGTAGGAGTTGTGAGGGCATTATATGTATTTTGCTGAACAAGTCATTATTAGCATTTACTCGTCAACCTTTAAGCGCTGTGCACCTGCCACGTCAGGAAAATGCCGAATTAGGTTTTCTCCATGCCATATGTTTATATTTCCATGGACAAAAAAATGGCCTAAATCCAAAGCGCATGTTATACCGTCGCCGAAAAACATCAGAGATACGCCAAGGCTAACGCAGCAACAAAGGGTGAAAATGCTCCAAGAGGGTTTAACGCAACAGGAAGTCGCGCGGCGATTCGGATGGGTTTGTGTGGCCTATACCGGGTTGAATCAGGGCTTCATCAAAACTAGCTGAACACTTGCCTTTGAGAATCGCTACATCTCTCAAGGTCAAGTGTTCTGCCAGCTTGTTCCGAGAAGGTCCAAGAGGGTGTAACGCAAACCGATACACTCTCTTGGAGCATTTTCATCGCCCCATCCCTTTGTTGCTGCGTTAGCCTTGGCATATCTCTGATGTTTTTCGGCGACGGTATAAGTGGATGGACAGTGAAATCATCCCATGTTTTACATACGGAAATCTGAAGTTTAAATATGGCATGAAGAAAATCAATTAAGCATATTCCTGACATGGCACATGCCTAAAACATATAATTACGCCCAGTATTATATAGGGTGCTTCAAAGTAAACGCTCCACCGTTTTCTATAGGAGAAACACACTTTCATAAATGCAAGAAAAAATTAAATTGACTACGCGATCGACGATGGCCGGTTACAAGGTGTTGAGATGCATGTCAGTTTTTTTTTTAAGTTTTTCCTTAGTCATGCAATGCCCATTTTCAGGTGAATTAACGGTGCCTAGAAGTGGATCATTCCGCCTCAAGTGAGGTGCTCGAACGTCTCAGAATTCATTAAATTTGGCAAACGGTCGTATTTTTTTGAGAATAGTCCGCAGACAAAGAAAAACATGACTGTACTTCGCGCAGAGGCCAAGAAAAGAGTTTTAATTTGACGAGGTGGGGGGTTGGGAGCACAAAATGGCCCCCAACCCCCAGATGCTAAATTTTTGACTATATGGTTTTTATGTCACCACCCTATTTTGATCTGCTATAACTTTTCGAGAGCAGTTGGATACAGCTGATACTTGACAGAGAAGTTCATGAGTCTAAGAGATTTTTGTACATCCACAAGACAGAGCTGGATGCGGATAGAGGGCGCTGTTGCTAACCAGAGGGTCCCCAATCTTCGTTCTACGCCACTTTTTAGTAAGAAAAAAAACCACAGGTTTTTTTTTGTTAGCATTTAAACCTTAAATGAGCCTCTCTGCCAATTATCAGCTGTATCTGAGAGCCCTTTCAAAAATTTTTGTCTTGAAGTCAATTTAAAAAAATATGAATCTAGTCCAAATCGGTTTGAGCCCAAAATTGGGCAAGATACTCTAATTGACTTTTGAGATGATGGAGCATAGACCATTACTGCATTTGACGTGTAATGATCCACCTGTAAACTTTGCAACAGGACAAAGCACAGCTCAAAGAATTGTTCCTAGAAAATCCCAGACAATCTTCTCAACACCTTGTATATGTCCAATATCAAGGCCTTATCATTTTTGCTCAAATATACGAATCTTACTTTCTCCCATAGAAAACAGTGGAGCGTTTATTTTGAATCACCCTGTATACGATCATATATTTGCTATATAATATTTTAGGCTTTCTGCGTACCAGCACTTACGTATTTATATATTATCGTTTGTATAGGGTGTCATATTTTATCTATAATAAAAAATAAAGGGTAGGAGCAAATGGAATCATGTCTGATATGTGGTGAAAATCCACAGAGAAGTTCTAAGGATTCAGTAAACATGGCATGAGGTTGTTAGTCGAGGGTTATGACCTTTAGATATATCTGCAACTTATTTCTAATGCACCCAATACATCACAGATGAAATATTAGCAATATATCACCTTTAACACATTGACTGACAGGGCACCTCCAGTGGGGCAATCATATTACCATTAGAACTGTCATGAAGGGGCCTCCCCCTGCAAGGATCAACATTTTTTCTGAGTTGTTGCTGCATATGTAAATATACGAGTCATGTCAGAAATCACTAAGTGCAATTTATAGGCACCAAAAACATTGTAAATGCATACCTACCTTTCCATGAAACTATCAAATTTGTCCCCAAGTGCTCCAAGGCAGAATTCCTCAAGACAACTACATAAACTGCATTACCATTAGCACTTGCAGATTAGTTAATATCTGCTACCACTTTTTTCACTGCTATTCCAATGTGGTTAAGTGCACAAAATTGAGTGCCAAGGAAAGGTTCTTTCAGCTTGGAATCAGGTCATAGTCACAAGTGCTTAGATCAGGTGAGGATTTTGGATGGTAAATGACCTCCTAGCCCCTTTCTAGAAGGTGCATACTGAGAATGTGCAAAGTGCCACATAGCATTTTCATGGAGAATGATGGTGTCCTGAGCCAGGAGTTAAGGAGGGTGTAATTTAATTGTAATATACAGTTTATTGGTATGAATTCCTAGTACAACACTGCATTAACCCTTTGTTGCATGGTGTCCATGTTTGCAGGCATTTTTGAAAATTCATTCTACAGCCTCCATTCTCCAACATTATCACTAAGACAACATTCCCATATTTGCAGACATCTCAACTATCATAATAAAATCAGAGTTGATGTACCTTGCCACTCTCCAGTGTCTCCTGCATGTTTTCTTCTGATATACCATACTTGGGTGGCAAAAACTGGGGGTCTCCCTGACGGGCAGATACAGAGGGAGGTGGGGGGGGTGACTGCCCCCCTAAGGCCAGGTTAGCATTTGATTTATTTATTCAAAACAGCATCTGCATTAAATTTTATTGGGGCCAGTGAAATAGATACTCAAGTTCTTACCCCAAATGAAAAAGGCGAAAGGATGAGGAATGGTGGTAGGTGGGGGGGGGGGGAAGGTAGGAACTTTGGGAATCCCCCCCCTATGAAAAATTTCTGCATCCACCCCTGCTCCCTCATCATTTATTTTCATATGCAAAGAGCAAATTTTGGAATTTTAGAAAGAGCACTGGAATGCACTTCTGAGAGAACTTACATGTGGACCAAGAACATGTTCCTAACAGGCATGTTGCATGTTATTGGCTACTATAACTCCCAAATTTGTTTGTCCCCATAAATGGACATCATGCATTTAGGGAAACCAAATGTCACGTCATGGATGCCACATTTGAACAAAGTGCACATCTAGGTAGAATGTAAGGTCTATTGCTTTCTGGCACAAGGCAGTGGCCCTGGACATCATGCTTGTCCTCTCTCATTAATCCACTAATAAGGAATCCTTTCAAGTAATCCTTTTTTTGTTTATGTCTTGTTTTGTTTTTTGGTAATTATGAAAAAGGAAATGCCCAAACATGCATGAAGGAATTGGTACACAAGCTCAAACTAGAACATTAAATTGATTTGAATTTAAAGGGTGTGGGATGGATATTTATGGATATTCAAGGGCACAATTTCAATACCAGTTATACTGATTGCCATACTAATTGCCCCAAGCAGGCACCTATAAGAGTCTTATGGACAAAATGTGGCAGGTAAACTTTTAAAGATATGCAGAAATATTGAGCAAAGTTTTAAAGTCATAAGTTGAGCCAATGCTAATATAAAAAACTGGCAAATATCAAAAGAGTCGTGGAAATGGGTGGCACCATTGTAAGTGCCAGTTTACTTCTCTTTCTCTCAAGCCACTTCACCATTGGGCCATTGCCAAGGGTCAAACTGTGAAGCATTGTCAAGATGAAAACTCTGAAGGCACTATTAAAAAGTTTTTAGAATGTTTCATCAATGTAGACTGATCGGGATGCATGTATCAGGCTGATACATGCTGCAAGTTGATGCAAGGTAAGCATTTTTCTCAGCAATTGTGCTGCTAAAGTGACCAAATTTGAAGTCATTATCTCCAGTGGTCTGCTTTTATGCAACAAATGGTTAACCTGGTAAATCCTGCCCAAGAATATGTGTCTGCCCATTTGATAGCATTATCCTGAACTTTTAGTGCAGGCATCATCTTTCTCCATGAAATATTTATGACATGCCATTTCACAAAATGTTAGTAAATTCTTAGAAGAAAGAAGCTGGGAGATTCTTTTAAACATCCCCTGTACACACTCAATACAAGCCCTAATGACTTAGACCTGATTTTGAGAGGAAAGAAGACCTTTGTGGTCATTGGTTCAGGGCACTCTTCAACCTTAGCGTAGCAGTAAGCAGTGTGGTGGCAGATATCAATCAATCTGCATATCCTGGTGATGTAAAATGGTTGACATGCCAGAAGGACTGTCATGGAACTCTTGGTGGCTTCTTTAAAGGTTGCATTTAGGCAAGAGTCCTAGCACAAAGTAGTTAGTGCAATAAAAATTTCTTGCTATAACTCTTGGAAATGAACTCGGTACAAGTCCAGATATGCTGAAACATAGGCACAGGTCTATTTCTCAGACACCACTTAATTCATGTCCCACTTATGATTGTCACCCAGTATGCCCATGTGTTGTTTTCATATTATTTTGTCTAGCATAAATACCAACAAATTGAGTGAATGGCACTGATGTACAAAGGGTGATCCAAAAGTTTCTGCCCTGAGATAGGGGGAATGTGATAGACTGTTGAAACAATTTGCATTTTTCAACATTACCTCCCAGAACATCAGTACTTCTCTGATTGGTGGAACAGGGCTTCAATTTTATTGGAAAGAAATCATTTTCCAAGTTAACTAAAAATTATTGAACAGCTTCACTGAATTGACATCACTGACAGTTTCACCTTCATGGACACTTCACAGAAGTTTTGCTTTAAATTTGTTATTGAATGAACTGTCTTATTGGGATGAATATTTTAAATAATAATACAAATTAAAAAACTGTTCCATATGTAAAGTTTCCCATTTTGAAATGGATACATTTTTGGCTGGAACGTATCTTGTATACAAATTATTATTAAAAATATAAATGCTCCTTAAACCAGTTGTTGACCCTTGAAACTATCAAAATGGATAAAAGAATATGTGAACCAATTTTCAACCTTCTCCAATCAGTCCTACTTCCTCAGGGTAGAAACTTTTGGATTGCCCCTTGTATGTACACCAATGATAACTCATAAAATTTTGGATAACCAACAATTAATTTACTAATTCATCAATAAAGTTTTTTGTCTATTCATGCTCTATGGGCATAAAGAAAGATTTCTTACTCAATTCATAGGGTGATCAACTTTGCTGCAATAAATACATAGAAAATTTGATAGTTTCACTTTTACCTACTGCACTTTTATATAGAATTTGTTCCATCGTTGGCATCATCCATAATGATACTCTGGACATCTAGAAGATATGAGCATTGCAATAACATTGACATGTGTTAAAAGTAAAAAAACCACTGCAGTAGCAGACAGTACAGCCAGCAAAAAAAGTAAGCTAGAGTGACATTCCCATACTTCTTGATGTCATGCATATATGTATGACTTCATATAAGAACTAATATGACATAGCATATATGAGATTGTATGGGGCGATATATTTTGATTCTTATATCATTGTTACTGACTTGTGTCAAACCACATATATGTTTAATATATTTTCATATCTGGATGACAGAATATGATCATATATGCCCCATTTAGGGTACAACTTTTTAAGTTTGGACAGTATCCAAGTTTGGACACTGTCACATACATCATTACAAAACCAAGCATTGGTGAGCTCTCCCTCAGAAATGGTTCTTTGCAGCTTGGAAGAGCTGTTTCTAAGGGTAACCTTGCAAATACTTTGTTTCATAGCAATTTATTTTATGGTGTCTGAACCTAAGTACTGTCTGGTCTAAAAGGGTTTTACCCAACATTCTATTACCAAAAGCATTGGGACAAGCCTCCCTCCACCTAAAACACTGTTCCAGAGGTCATATGGTAGAGAGCATTATGGAAGTCCCTAAGAACAGGGTGTCCAAAAGTCTCTATCTATTTTGCAGAACTAATGATATTTTGATTTTGCAGGGATGTAAACCCTTTCATGGTCATGCACTCAAATATCAGTCATCCTCCAGAGAGGTTTCTGAAAAGCTGGACCGTGAAAGGGTTAATGGATAACATTGAGTCCTTATGAATGTGTGGTAGTGATTTCACTTTGACTCCAAGGCAAGTCATGCAATGAGATCAGGGAACAGTTTCAAAGAAAATTTAACAAACCTGGACCCACAGACTAAGCAATTTGTGAATGGGTAAACAAATTTAAATGGACAGGATCTGTCAATGATGCAAAATCTGGCCATCCATGTACTTCCCAGGATACAGTGGAATCGATAAGAGAAGCCTTTGAACGTAATCCTAAATTGTCAGTCCACTGTGCATCATGTGAACTGAACATTCCTAAATCACAAAATTTTGAAATTTACTCTAAAAAAAAAAGTGTACCACATTCAAATGCTGCATGATTTACATGAAGAGGATTATGATGCACAAGCCACAATGTGTGGTGTGTTCAACAAATTGAGATGGAGGATTTAATGGGTCACATTCTCTTTAGGGATGCACAAGTGATGTGGTTCAAGAAGTCACATCACGAGTGATGTGGCTTCTGGCATGCAAGAAGAGATGGATCACAAGAACATCCTATAGTTCCAAGCATCAGTCAGTCCCCATCACATTTCACTTGGAACTTTTGGTAGGAAACCTGGTTGCCACCTCCTTTCCCAAAGCAGTTTTTTTGTTTTTTGAGTCAAATGTATTGATTCTTCATTGATAGTTCAGGTCAATGCATCAATGTTTTGGAAACTGCCATTGTGACAACACTAAGAAGAAAATACATTTAAATTTAGGAGACCCTGAAGACAACCAGATGGTGAGTGAGACTAGAAAGATCAGTAACTTGACTCTTAATAGATAGAATATTATGGAATTAAGCAGGAGGCACATCATATTGAAAGAGCATAGGTCACCTTGTTTCGAGGGTGAAGGGAGATGCAGCGGCGCTTGATACATGCCTTACGCATTCTCTTATTCAGGCAATAGCGACAGGTCCCACAATTCTGCTTCTCCTTACACCCACTACACACATGGCATCGAGTGCGGCGTGGCTTTGCATCATTCCCACAAACTACTTGAGGCACCCAGGTGGTACCAATTTCTACAGCTTCAATAGATGTGTTTCCAGCATCCTCATCTGCCTGCAATAGAAATGAGAGGTGAAGATAAGTAGAGATGCAACGATATTTTATCTATTATTGGTATCAGCTGATATTGAGTGAATCTCATATATCAGCCTGAAACGATATATGACCTGCTGATAATTGATATTGAAATGACACCTGAAGTATGCCAAATGCTAAGTAAGTAAAGCGAATGGTGAATATTCTCTCATTTTTCACATTAGTGTTTTTCACTTGACTCAGACATACGTTCATGGGATGTTCCTCATGCTTGAATGTCAAAGTCAAGTGAAACATACAGCAGAAGGTTGAAAATACATAAATGACATGTTTTCATAAATAAATAAAAATTAGACTGTTGAAAATGTAAGTATTTTTCCCCTTTGGACTGGGAGTGGCCACAAGGCACTGAAGCTCCACCCCTATTTGACAGTCAGTGTCTTCCAGTGACAACTTGCGACCTGTTGCAAGCACATGATATAGGCATAATAGACTGTGATAGAGATCTAAAATCATATCATGTTTGGTTTAACCACCATGATAACCTGGAGATATGCCACCTGGGTTCAACCTTCACTCCCGCAGTTCTTCAACATCCCACATCTAGAGATGGGAGTGCTCTGTGCTCAGGTACTCCCTTCCCAAGCACACTGGCACTTGCATTAGGAAATATACACCTGACTTGGCTAGGTTTGAGCCCAGGCCCCCTACCACAGGATATACAGGGTGCTTGGAAAAAAAGTACACCATTATATATTAATGGGTTTCTTAGCAACCAGGAGACCAAGCTGCCTAAAAATTCGAATAAAAAGAGTTCAAGTAGTCAGGAAACATGCCTTAAAATATCAGGTTGATTCATTTTAAATGGCATTTCCTGGTACCATATGAAAATCCTATCATATTTCAGCCGATAAGATAAGATCACTCTGACTTGTTACATATAACATTAAAGCTGATATTGTGATGGTGATTCTGCTTTATTTGTTTTTGTTCTTCTTTTAATCTATCCTTTTTCCCCTGCAATTCCAGATGTCGGTAGAAAAGTCTCATATTCGTGTTTGCATGCTTTATGAATTCAAACTTGGAAGAAACGCCGTAGATGCGACCAAAAACATTTGTAAAGCTTTTGGAGATGGTGTTCTTCCTGTTTGAACATGCCAAAGATGGTTCAAGAAATTTAGATCTGGTGATGAAAGCTTGGAAGATGACCCGGCCAGGAATTGAATCAGCGACCTCAACAAGGACTCCTCAGAAGATGTAGTGAACTCTGAGCCGTACTTAACGCCGCGGGAGTTGGCGGATAGACTTGACACTTCTCAGTCAACCATCTGCAGGCAACTTGAGGCAATTGGAAAAGTGCAGAAAATCAGAAAATGGATTCCACACACGTTATCCATTGAGAATGAGGCCCTGTATGTTAACATTAAGCGGCAGAAACAATGGGTGGACAAAGACCAGATGCCAGAACCAACTCCAAAGGGTGGACTACATCCAAAGCAGATCATGCTCTGTGTCTGGTGGAATATGAAAGGGATTATCCACTTTGAGTTTCTTCCCACGAACCAAACGATTACTGGCGATCTCTACGCACAACAACTGGACCGACTACACCAAGCGCTACTCCAAAAGCAACCGGCACTGGTCAATTGAAAGGGAGTCATTCTTCTGCATGATAATGCTTGACTTCTCGAATTGTGAAACAAAAAATCAGGGAGCTGCAATGGAAAGTTTTGGGACATCCACCATACTCTCCAGATCTTGCGCCATCAGACTACCACTTGTTTCGCTCGATGCAGAACCATCTGACAGGGAAAAATTTTCAAAATGAAGATCTCAAAAACGAAATAGCTGCCTATTTTGTTTCAAAGCCAGCGGATTTCTACACCAGAAGAATCCTGCAACTACCAAAAAGGTGGCAGGAGGTTATTGATTCAGATGGAAAATATATTATTGTATTGATTAGTGTGTATTATATTGAATAAATTATCACTTTTAAAAAACCAATAAAAAATGCCATTTCAAATGAATCAACCTGATATTAGGCAGATCAGTTTGATCTGAACCCTGATTCATATCATTTAATGAAATGCTCTCAAAATTAGACAAAACAGTTTATTTTATCACCTCAGTTTAAACAAAAACAACAATTAATGCAAATAAAGAGCAATCAGCACATTAGTTTATCTTTGGAGACAGTGGGCAAAGTCATTGACAATTTTTTGAAGAGACTCAAGTAGTGCATCGATGCCAGAGGTGGCCATGTTAAAAATAAGTGACTCTATTGTGATCCCAAGATTGTAAACTACATTATTTTTGTTCTCACTGGTTGTAAAAATTTGATCATTTTCAATAAATTATTTCATTGTTTTATTTTGTCCGGGTATTTTTGCCATACCGTGTATTTTCCTATATTTTTAATTGAATAAGGTTATTTTTTAGGGAATTAGTGAAAAATACATGGCAGTGTATTAAATTGAGATGCTGAGTACTGGAAAATTACAGGGCAAAAGTTGTACTTATGCACAAATTTTGATGAAAGCAATCCAAGCAGAAACCCAGTCACCCAAGAGAGAGATGGGAAGTGTCATCTACTTAACTCGGCCTAATGCCACTACCATAGCCTACTCCGTGCCTTCTGCAAAAATAGACATCGCTTGTGTTCGCGTGAAGAACCCAGGCCTAGATGGATCCCAAAACTGGTACAAAAATGACTAGACAATAGTCTGATTTCAACTCTTTCGAGCCCAAAGGTTCCATTTGGAACCGCTGATTTTCAGGAATTTCGTCATCTTTATATTCATTTTAGGGCTGTGCCGATGGCCACATTTGGCCAGTAGACTGATGACCCATTTTGAACTCATACCCATTGACAGGTGCAGGAGGTGGAGCTGATCATGGTCTACAGATTGAGAAAATAACATGGAATCGCAAACGAATTCAAATAAGCCTATTGGGAAGCCTTGTGATACCTATCAGTGAGTCTCCTGAAAATGATAGAGACCACTTTTAGTCCCTTCCAGACTGTCTGCCTGCGCCCATCAGTGACTAGCTTGTTACCTATTGTTGCAAAGAGCGCTTAATGACACCACTCGCTAATGCACAGCATAAAAGGAGGTGCAATGATTTCATGGTCTTTACTGCCATTTTCCTCCCACAGTTCCTATAATCAGGCTGAAATATAATCCGATCAAGATTTTTTCCTGGGAGAGAGTAGCAGGGAAGGCTTTCACTGAGACAGTAGGGCTGGCACCAAGCAATGTTCACACACTCACATAGTTTTTTTTACATTTTGCCCTCCTTCAGGCTTCGGCATCAGCAGCTTGCAACCTTACAGACAGCCATTGCATCAATGGTGCAACAGCAGAGGCCAATCTCTGAGGCTGTCAGTACATCAGTGCAGCCGTAATTTATTAAAAACATTAATTGTCATAATTTATATTTACATATTTATAATATAATGTAATACATAAATATTTTTGCATATAAATTACTTCTGTAATATAATTCATATAATTAACTGCCTAAGAAATTTTCCTGTAAAGCAGTTGTTCACATTTCATCTGCATTGCAAATTATCTGATGATGTGTTAATAATCTGTCAGTCATGCCCCTCTGGGTGTCCAATGGAGGTTAGGAGGAAACTTTGACACTCTTTATATTTTCTCAACTGAGTGCTACTTTTGAAAAAAAAAAAAAGTAACTGCTGTTCCACCTTCTTGCAAGTTCTATGATTGAAGATAGTAAAGAAAATGCCTGATGTAAGTCCAATGTAATATTTTAAAATCCACATTGAAGAGCCTGGCTTCAGCATGAACAAAACATTTCTTCTCACTGAAGAAATGGCAAAAGCATGAGGTGCACCTCAAGCTTTCACCATCAGACCTAGTTCCAAATAAAACTTAACAGTAGAGGGGTTAATGCCTGAATGTGTGAATATAAATTTAGATATGGATATCGGTATCAGTTCTTTTCCAATATCGGAATTATAGGGATATCAGATATCAGCCAAAATTCAATATCATTGCATCTCTAAAGATAAGTGAAGTATTTTCTTAATCCAACTTTTTTTTAAATCCATTAATTCAGGAACCTCGAGGAGGTTTTGAGTCAAACAAATGATCCAGAAAAAACAAGATCTGCATCAAGGGTAAGCCAAGGTTAGGTCAATTAACATTAGTTAAGAAGTGGAACCTGACAAAAGTAGTTGCCAATAAGGGTACCATAAGAGATTTTCAGGCTCTTGGAGAGCTCCAAAAATGTCATTTCTTGAGGGATTTCTTTACCTTTTGTTCCTCTCCTCAACTGATACTGACAGCTCCACTCATCTTGCATTATCCCTTACAGACTACTTTTTTAAAACTTATTGTGCTAGTTAAAAATGCATAAAGCAGCTGAACACACCATAAGTTTCTTAGGCAAAAATCCCTATTTTATATAATTTATGTGACAAAGTAACAAACATATAATATGGATCCATCAAATGCATCATTTTCCCCAGGAGGGGTCAAATATTTTTTTATTATAAAAAAAAATATATTGACCCTCTCACTGTGGCTTCCGAGTATACTTGTTTTCCATTATCACTTTCACCCATGGTCCTGAAAATAATTCAGCAGTGAAAGGGTTAAAGACAACTAATTGGCAAGGAATTTTGTCTGCAAAGGCTAGAAGGGGTGCTTTGTCATTTTCCTTTCCCAATTTGCACCACTCCCACAGATAAGATGCTCTCCTACTTTCCACCTTGGGCTTTCCTTTCCCCTCTCACTCCCATGGATTAATCACATGAAGTTACCAGTGAAGAATGCAACAATAACTGCTAAAAAGTTTCTGACTGGAGAAGAGTTCTTTGCTTCTTGATGTCACTTCCAGAGCAATATACACCCAGGAGAAATTGAGTTGGCTGGGAGACATAAGCTTCTGGGATAGCATCTGGATTCTTAGAAAATGGCCATTTGAAATTGTTGTAGTGTCACTGTTTTGAGTGAGAGAGAGAGAGAGAGAGGCAGAGAGAAAACTTGAGCACTCTGGTATACAGGTCTTCCTACAAAACCCCAAAAGTTGCCATTCAGTCCCATTCCACTCTGCTCCCATGGCAGATTCCCATTCTTGCCACTACCTCACTGAATGATAGGGTTCCACTCCTGTGAAACCTGTAGGAGTGCTGTACCCCTCTCAACAATTCTCTCCCAAGTCCTATTACAAGATCTCCAAAAGAATTGGTATCGGTGCATGTTTTTATTATATTGCACTAATCCTGTTTTTATTATATTGCCTATTGCACATGATATGTTGACAAATGAAAGCCTAGATGGGATTGGCATATGACACTCCCCCTAACTACTGTGCTCTGACTACAGAGACATGAAACTTCAAATGGACTTCCACAATCTCATATTTGAGAGAGTTCCTCACCTTTGTCTCAAAAAGTTGACAGGAATCATGAAACAATGAGTCATTGTAACAAAATAACATGCAAACTATGCCTTCAAAGCAAGCAGACTCAATAATCTGCACCAGAAAATCTTATGCTTTTTAAATTTCTGAGGTTGGGAATCAACAAAATGACCATATTAACTGTTATCAATTGAAGTCTCAAGAAGGGACACTGACAGAGAATCCACCAGAACAGGCATGCAGATGACAATGACAGTTTTTAACTTTCCGAAGGAAGGAATCAGGAGACAAAAGACACTCACAGTGGAGATGTCCTGATTGGGAGCCATAGGGGTGTCATTATTTTCAGTGGAATGAGAACAGGTGTCCACATGCATGGGCCAGTGCTTCTCCTGCATAGAAAGCAATACCACTAAGATTCCTTTTGCAGCCTCATTTCCTTCTGTGATAAATTTTTACAGTGCTTTTCAATGGACTTGGATGCTCAAGCATGAGTTGTTCCTTGCCTAGGTGAAATGAAAAATGTCTGACTTAAGGGAAAAACACAGTAAAACAAATGACCATTTGAGCAGAAATGACAAACCTGGCATAAATGAGAGCAGTATGAAGTATTCCAACAACAATAATACTGAGCTTCCAGGAAACAGTTGGCACACCACTGCTTCTTCTTCACTTCTTCAATCGTCTTCTTTGTTTCCTGTTCCCAAGTTTGCCTTAGCCTTTGTGACTCCAGATCAAACAGTTTCTTGTGTTCTAGCAGCTGTAGCTCTAGAATCAAGAAAATCCTATTATGATGAAGTGCTAATGCAGGTTATAAAATGAGAGAGGAACATGGAACATAAATTTACCAAAACTCTTCTTCACTTCAGTCATCTCTTGTGCATGCTTCCATTTCAGTCGCTCATTTTCCAGCTGAAGGGTTTTGATGGTGGCCTCTGGGCTCCCCATGTTCCCTGTCTCTCGTAGTAAGCTCTCTATGAGATGTGTCATTTGAGATGTTACCTAGAATGTGAAAAACAAGCTTCCTTTATAGTAAATGCTCTAAATGGTATATTAGAATCAATTAATTGTATTATCAAATTCTGTTGATAGCCCAAAATTTCCAGCAATGCAGGAAATGAGTCTCTGCAATCAGCTTTTACCTGCTTCCCTCCCACTCACATCATGAATATTATATACAGGGTGTCCCAGAAAGATGTACACACATCAAGTCAAGCATACAGTGATATGTTGTCAGTCAGCATTGAATCTTGTTTGATCAGAAAGTCAACTGATGATTCACATGGTACACTTCCATAGGCATTTAAATTGCCCACCATTGGCAGCAAGGCAGGCATTGCAGTGGACACCTTGTCCTTCAGGACACCCTATAAGTGAAATGTTGGGGGTGTTCAATCTGGATTTTGTGGTGTGTATTCCACAGGTCCATGTTGTCCTATCCACCATCCAGGATATTGCCAAGTGCCTTCAGCTTCAAATTTTTCTTGCAATTGTGGCATGTGTTGGGGTGTTGTTCCATAGTCATGTTCCATGGATGCTGCACCTAGCTACATTCTCAAATGTCCAGTGCCACCTCAGTAACTACTTGTGCTGATGAAATGACAGACACACCTGCGCCAATGTGGCCACGCAATGACAGTAAGTAGTGTTAGCTATTTGGTGAAGTACTGCATAATAACAGCATTATTTGGCTTTCTGATGGAACAATACCCAATGCTGATGGACAAGATGTCACTGTATGCTTGGAAATTGAAGTGTGCATACATCTTTCTGGGACACCACAAAAAAAAAATCATTTTTGCCCTTGCAATCTTATCCAATGCCTGCTTCAATTCATTGGAAGGGGTTGTCTTCAGCAAATTCCAGCAGGAAACCCTGCATAATCTGTCATATGATTTCAATCTTTAAAACTTGAACAGCAAGAGGAAAGAGCAAAGATTCCCTTGTCAGACCTTCGACAGCCAACAAGATTAACCTTCCATGCATGCATTCTTAAAGGAAAAAAAAAAAATTGCTTTTATTGGTTTCATGTTTATGGTGGTACTCTGCTGTAGTTATATGTTCCATATGTTCCATGGCCAGGAGACAACACAGAATAGATTATGTGTATTGCAGTGAACTGCAAGCACCAGAAGTTCCAAGGCATGTGTACAGTACAGATGGCTGCAATGCCATCATCAGAGCCAAAATTACGTAGACCACTATAGTGGACATTGTGTATGAAAGGGTTAAGGGATCTGTCTTTTCTTCTTGCAAAGCTGACCAAAGGACATGTGTAATTAATCATTTTGGACAGATTGTATCATTTCTCTTGCATGCAATGCTAATGAAATCTTCACATTCACTATTCCAAAGGTAGCAGACCTTGGTGGCAATACCGAAGACCTCCCGATGGACAGGGCCCACATCAGCATTGAACACTGTTGTCATAGAAGATGAGGCAGGGCTGGCAGGAAGAGGGCTGGATGTTCCTGCTATGGCATTCATCAATGACACTGCTCCTCCCTTTGGCTGTTATTTCAACCCATAAATTAGTACCTTCATTTCTCTTAGTGATGGTTGTAATAAAAACATGAAAATCCAGGCCAACTCACAGCTTGCAAAATGGGAGAAAAGCAATTTCCAGGAGCAGGATGAGCAAAGTCCTTCACAGAGATTCCTCCATTTGAGACAACTGGAGCTCTGCCCCTCCAGACAACATTCGGAGGACCTGCATTCAATGCCTGAGCAAAAGAATTTCCACTGGACTTTGATGGTATCGGAACAATAGTCACATTTGCCCTTTTTGGGTTTGTTGTCACTTTAGGCTGTTGCATCACATTTGGGAGCCTATTAAGCCTTGGATGTTTGTCAGTCACAGATTCAATCACCTTTTCTAGGTTCTGCACATATTCACTGCTGAAACCTCTCTTTGCAGACCCATGTTTCTGAAGCTCCCCCTTTTCATTCACTTTCACTATTTCCACTTCCCTCTCCACTGATTTTGAAGATGAAGGTTTGGGATTTGAGGGGTCGACAATGGAGATCTGGATACTTGAGCTAACTTGGAGCCTTGTGGGAGCAGGAGCTGCATCAAGTTCTTCAGGCTCTGGTCCATCAAGGGC
Source organism: Darwinula stevensoni (assembly GCA_905338385.1). Taxonomy (NCBI): domain Eukaryota; kingdom Metazoa; phylum Arthropoda; class Ostracoda; order Podocopida; family Darwinulidae; genus Darwinula; species Darwinula stevensoni. The sequence goes on from CAJPEV010001157.1 coordinate 38,815, forward strand.
CAGAGGGTCTTCTTCTACACTCTCCTCTCCTGGTGTTTCAACTTCTACTTCTGTAGCATTCATTGCCTGCAAGTGCAAACTGCCCAAAAACTTATGCATAGCCAAGTCCATAGAGGCTTCTTCCTGGGAACTTTCACTATCTTTGTTCCTTGGATTTGACACATGGGAGGATGCATCTCCAGTGAATGCATCAGGGGATGCTACTCCATCGTGGGATGCAGATTCCTCTAATACCTGCCTTTCCTCATTTTCAGCACCATTTTGAGTGGTCTCCCTGCTCATACTGGGTGGTGTTACCCTGTCCAGTTCCTTGTTCTTAGATTGCACAGCACTTTCCATCACTTGAGTCCAAGTGGTGGTATTATTAAATTTCCCACCTCCACTCCTGGACTCTCTTCTGTGGAGAGATTGTGCCTGGAGTAAAGATTGTGGCTTGAGGTGAACCTGAGGCCTATGTTCTACAGCATTCAGAAAGATCACAGAAAGATCACTCCTTGATTCCGGCTGGAGAGGTTCCTCCTTTACAGCTATGTGTTCAGAGAATTCCTCCTTGTCTTGGATCATTCCATTGGGGCCTACTTGTTGTCTGGTAACAATGGGTCTTCTGCGCATGCCTGCTTTGCGACGTCGTCTTCCACCATCTTTCCTCTTCAGGGAAATCTGCTGATCATGGTGTGGCTGAGAAGATGGTTTGGAAGGGCCGAGAATCCTCAGGATCTTCCCCGATGACGTTTTACGGGATACAAGGCACCTTCGAGCAGGGCCTATGTACAGTAAAATTCAATAAAGATGTCAAGAAACAAAAACAGGAAATTGATGGAAGTGTATTTCAATGCAGAAACACCACACCAGATTTGATCTGGATTTTTTAGGGGAGGGCAAATTATATGATTATTCATGTTGGTGATTGGTTCTTCATGAGGCCTGAAATCCTTCACAAAGAATGCAAAAGGACATTGACAGACTTTGATGTATAGCTAAATGCAACCATAGAACCATGGTCTGGTTCCTGATATGGTCCCCAGATAATAGCAGTAGCAAGTATGGTAGATACAAATTTAACATCAACATGATACAACTTTGTCAGTTTCCCTTGCATGTTGTGCCTTGATCTTAGTCCCTCTCCTTTCTGCCTCTTTCTTGGCTCAAATTATGCAAAAAGATTACTATCCTTTCACAACTGGAATGGCATGACAAATGCAATGCCAGGAAAGAGAAAAAAAGGAAAGGGTCTTGTCTCCAGTGAGGATTTGATAATTAAAAAATGGAAGTCAAAAAGACCACAAATAGATAAAGATGTGCTATTCATGGGCTTTCCTTCCCTTCATTTTGATCCCCTGTAGATTTCTCCACCTACCCTAACTTCCCTGTTCCTTTCATTTATTTTTGATCTGCACTCTTTCCCTTGTTCTATTTTTAAATTTATTTATATTTATCTCAGAGTGAATGTTTGGGTGTTCATAGTATACCATGAAAATACACTGCAATTGCATGCATTTGTGCCAGAGAAAACATGAAAGCATAAACCATAAATTGTGGGGGGAATAAACTCTGTCTGGAAAACCCCAAGCAAGATTCAGGTAGCAAAATGATATCTTTATTTGTAGGACAGTTAATGCATACTATATAATGTGCTAAGTGACAATGTAGTGGCTGCCCCAATTGCAACTAGCTTTGAGAAGAGGCTTGATGCCTTCATGGACAAAACAAAATAAAAGGGAGCAATGTAGCTGTACTACAAAGCTGTGGGAGGTTCTGAAACATGAAAGCTTTTACCTTTGAGAGGGTTATGCCTCTCATATGATACATGGCCACTTGACACAGAATGTCATAATGGGTAGAAGCCTCTTGACACTCCTATCCTAACCTTGAACCAGCTCTACCAAATGGTAAAAAAACCTGGTGGAAACAGTGATAGGCTTTGTGCACCACATCTAGTTGCTATATTAACTGAATATACCAATGCAATTCTGTCATTTCATTGGTTGTAACAGTGTAAATCCACTATTGCACTCTAGAAGCAAACAAACTAAATACCAGTTTGGAATATATCAGACTTTGCAGAGAACAAGTATTGTGAAAATCATGCAGCAGATTTGAAAGACATATTGCATTCATGTTGTCATACTCAGCATGCAATGGGAACCTTCTTTCCTGATACTGAGGATATTATTAATGCTCCAAGAATGGTAATAAGGCAACTGTTCAAGATTTAATTTGCTCTGCATTCCAGCCCAAGCCAATGAGAAATATCATAATATGGGTCTGCTATACACATCAGTAGGAATAAATCACTCACTATGACAGGTCCAATTAAACTCATTACAGCATCGCACTATAATTTGAGGCAGAATAAAGTGCACAATGGCAAAATGAAGTACAACCAGTCCCTCACCTGTAACTTCATCAGAAGCAAGTTTCACAGTATTCCTGGCAATCTTTCCATTACATTGCTTCCTGGTCAAAGAGAAATCTGGAGGTGTAAGAGGGTCCTGAAGAGGAGCTGTCACCATCCCAGTAAATTCACCCTAGCATGATAGACCTCAATGAGCACTCCCAAAAAGACAAAAGGGAGGAAATATTTAGGGGAATGCACAAAGCTATAATGGTACCTTTGGCCACTGAGCTTGTAGGACAGATATCCAGTCATCAGCAGGAAGAGGTGTCTTCGGAGGGGAAATCCTGAATGGGCCAAACTTGGCAGTTACCTTTGAGATGTAAGCCTGGATCTCTTTGAAAGGAATCCCCTGACGAAACCTACGATTTCTGGTGGAGCCTGGACATTCTGTGCTGTACAGGAAGCAGTGCTTCAAGGGGACCCATGCTCTAGGGGGAGCAAATCACATGAAATAATCATTATGAAATAAGATAACTGAAGATACTTACTAAGTAAGAAGATTACGAAGTCAGCAATACCTGTCATGAGCTCCAAAGAACCGTACATCAACACTTCCATTTGTGCATCTCATGGCCTTCCCAGGCCAAAATGGGAAAGACCTCATTCGGGCCCAGATCAGCACATGGGGATAGGTCTAGTGGGCAAAAAGTAGTACCAGTTCTGATAAGTTGTGATAAATTTCAAGAAAGCATCAATGCAGAACTTAGTGAAGAAAAAGACCATACACAGACTTCGGTGAACCAAGTCTCAGGTTGAATATGAGCGTGGTAGTAGCAATCAGGACAAACGCGAATCTCAGAAATTTCCTCTCGACATAACTTCACAATTTTCTTTGCAACAGTTGTCAAAGGAGAATCAGCTGCAAGGAAGAACATAATTTAGGATGCATCAGGCAATGTAATTCTACTTATAATCAGATTTGGTAAACAGAAAATAAAATCATACATGAGTTGAAGACAATGCAGTTATGGAGGATCCACTTGACATCACTGAAAAAGGAGTCAAGACTCATGTAATGTTTCTTCTTCAGCTGATACTCCACAGATGATAGGTCAAGAGGGTGACAGATATACTCCATGTACTTGGGATAGATGTTCAGGGGTACAGGCTTCAGGAAGGGATCACACTGAAAAAAAAAAAGGACTCTCTATAAGTTATATGATACTCTACTTTCGGAATATTTGTTTAAAATGATAATTCTTGAAAATATTTATTCATGTTGAAGAAGTTTTGCTGAGTACGATCCATGAAAATCAGGTTGAAACCAGTGTTAACTAATTAATTTTAGCTCTAGTATTTCCATCCAGGTTAGTTCAGTTTAATCTGGCTATAAAAACAAACAAGCCAGGAGGAAGTAACAAATCCATCAACAGCTGGTCAGTCTATGTTCATGTGGCTTTACCCATTATATGTGATTGAAAGAAATCATTCTCACCCCAGGGACAGATTTCAACCTTTGCAATGCAAACATGAGTAAGGTGTTGACCCTGTCAAGCTCTCTTGGAGTCATCTTGCTGAGAAAAAGAAAAAATAGATATATGAAAAATAAAGGTAAGAAAAGAAAAGAAAACATTAAATCTAATGGCAAAAGTACAAAATGCATGATCATGGGAGACAGCATATAATACATCATAAGGAATAAAATTTCATCTTTACCAATTGGAATCATCTTCTTGCTGATGCAGACATTCTGAACAAATGAAGTCAGGGGAAGACACTTCCCCTAAGCACTGAATATGAAAGCTACGTGGACAGCCTCCACACGAGCCAGAGATCTCTCCCTTGTGACAAATCCAGCAGAACCTGTCCTTCACATCCTATTAGGAGAAAGCAATTATTCTACATTACTTCTTCCCTGCAAGTCATTATATGTCTCTTTTGTTTAGACCTATCAAGTCCAGATTGTGACAGAAATATGATACAAATGAGAATAGGAACACATGCTCACAGGCCCACTGAAAACCTTTCGTCTCTTCCTTGGGATGAAAACCTTGGCTTGCCTTCTCCTCTTGTTATTCTGTCTCACACGTGTCTTCTTTGAAACAAGTCGTGCACCCATAAATTCCACTTTCACTGAGGAAGAGTTCCTCTTCCTATTAATACTGTTGATGAGCTTCTGACCTTCAGAAACTGATTGGGAGTTTTCCAAGAGTTTATCACATCCAGGTTCATGCACTACAGAATCTCTAAATGTTGTTTCTTTTGTAGCATCACCTTCTTCCATGCTAAATGCACTATCATTCTCATCAGAAACTTGGTCATTGACTGAATTTGCATTATTACCTTCTGGTGAGGGATCACTTACTTCCCATGCTTTCTCCAAGTTTTTGATCATGGTGTGTCCATTAGTCTCATTTATAAAGTCACCAGAAGCACTGAGAGGCATATCCTCCATCTGTAGGGATAAAATAAATTTTAAAATATTTGACAAAATTTGCACTATAAACCAACAAGGGCTATGTACTACATGACCAACTGCATCAAAAATTCACATCACTTGATTCTCATTTGCTCATCATGATTATCATCTGCTGTTGGAAGCAACAGAGAAAAACCATTTCCAATGTATTTACATTAGGCAGCAATGATTCATACTCTGAAGCTTCCAATTTGGGTAACACATATGACAACCAAAGTATCACCACTATTTCCACTGATACATATAAAATCCTACTTCCCTAACATCCTGCCTCTACAGGGGCCAACCAATCTCTGGCCCCTTTTAGAGATGCCACTGGGAACCACCTTCTTTAAACTTAAATTAAATTGTCCTATCAACAGAATCATCAGCTCCTCCTCCCATTTTCTAGGCTTGGTAAAGATAATTTCTTCATAGTCTTTCTAACATTCTTCTCTTGATCCTCTGAACTTCCTTGACTTCCTCCATTCAATCCAAATCAGACTACCGCAGCTATTTCTGGCCTCATTTCATGATAAACATTATAGTAAGTGAAGGGTTTGCAGTGAAGAGCAAGGGAGATCCTTAAGCACATGTCCAACCAGTCCTCCTCTGTTTACTTCCACAAGTGCCATCTTCAGTCTCTGTTCTCCATTCTCTGCCTTCATTAAACACTTTCCAAATCTTCAAAACAATTTAGTGACAGTGATACATCCATTTTCTATTTCCATCCTGCCAGTAATCTACCAAAACACTTACCAAATTTTGCCAACCCTTGTATCACATTCATGAAGACTATTTAGACCAAGACCAAGCTACCATTTTAGATTGAGTTATTCAAGACTCATCTGCCAAAAGCATGCAAAATCAAAATAGTCAAATGTTTCAGTGCATATTATGGAGATGATATGAAAAGAAGTCTTACTAACATATCAGTGGTGAAAATGCTAATACACATATCACCATAGGCACAATTTCAGAGGAGGAACAAAAAACATCACTAAAATTCAAAAGTTTTTATTGTATTTTCAAAACTCATCAGGTACCATGAGAAAAGATAATTAAATAATTAAAAAACTAGCATTTATGAGGTTTTAAAAGCAGATTCTACAACCACCATGGATTTTTAATGGTAATTCTCTAAACCTATGAATTTGGAAATATGTGATCTTGCATCTTCACCAATGATGTCATTTCACATACTTGGGCTAACAGCCCCTTGTATCATCAAACAGTACAAGCATTCTGACTGACCAGGTTGAGTATCAACCATAAGAAAGGCTGATGGGGGCTGAAAATTGTGGCTAGGGTTATCTCCAGTAGCATTACTCATAGATTAAGTGATTCACAAATGATTGTCCTAAAAAGCCTATGATTGTCCTAAAAAGGTGGAACATGGGTTCCTAATAGGCCAATATAAAAAGCCTTTGATAATGGTTCTTCACCTCTACCTACTTGTTGTAATTGGCATCAGCACTGGCTGATAAGTTCATGGTCCTAATAGGCCATTAGCCTATCAACCGATTGAGGCCATCAGTAAAGCCCCAATAAATGTTATAAGTGAAACAGATTTATTGGCAACATACCGGCACAATAAAAATGCATGGAATGTCCCCAAATATGTAAGTCTATGGTGATTTTGGTCTCCCTTAGGCAAGGTCTACTTCATGCAATTGGCATGCAAGGGGAGAGAGAATGAAGGTGTCATTTTGATGCCTATGAAGATGGAACCCTAACAACTAAGATTCATAATCCAAAACAGACTCATGTAGCCTAATCATAGGTTTACAAAACTCTCCATAACCTCTCCATAGAGTTGGTTTCTAGGTCTCATGATTGGTCACAAGTGATTTAGACTGAAGAATGATCTTTTAAACCTTCCACAGACAAAATATATTTCTGCCTCAATTCTACAAGATTTTGTCAAAATTTGGAGTCTACTGTTTAACACATTTGCCACTAACGCTTTAACTAACATACGCTATGCATAAATGTCGCATTTTTTGTACACACTTCTTTTACTTTTAACAATTATTTGAGTGTAATTTTTTATAGGCCTATTTTTCTAAGGTGAGTTTAATATAGGGAAGTCATTCTGAAGCCATTTGCATGCTAAAAAAAAATAACACTGAACAAATTGTAATATGTAAAATTATTCACATGTAACTTTCTTATTCACTGATCTAATAAAAGTACAAGCCATCTGTCAGTTAAGTCACTGCTGGGTCTATCATCATCTGAGGAATCAAACAATTTATCATCTGACATAATGTTCATTCTTTCCAAGGCTTCTGTAACTGACAGTCTTTTTCTAAACATTTTGCCTGCAACAAAACGATATAGCAGATATATATAATTTATTTCATAATTTATATATATATATATATATATATATATATATATATATATACCTTCGCCCTGAGTCATTCAATAGCTATAGTCATCCTATTACATTATTGTTACGCTGTAATAAACATTATAACAGCATTGAATATACAATCATAGATCATATAAACTCATTAGACTGGGGTACTGTTATAGCAGTACACAGCACTACAGAAAGAAACTGGGATACTGCTAAAGCAGTATACAGCAGTCATTAATGTAAGCATCACTGGCTGAAAATACTCCAGCTGATTGAAAAAACAGGCTTGGACTACTTTGAACATTTTTGTGCACACCATACATTATATTGTATGCTTGTCACATATTTGAATTGTCCATTTTACAATAATAATAGAGTATACGTTGAGGGTTGGAGGGAACTTTTCCATGCTAAATTACTCTTTTTCTTTTTCTTAATCCTCTATTATAATTAGTTTAGCCTATAAATTTCTTTCCTCCTTGCCTATGTTCAGGACTTCTATATAGTTTTGTTGATTCAAATATAAAGTTATGAGCAATTTTGGCCTAATTTCCCCTCTTCCACTTACAAGTTCACTCAGCCATTCTATAACAAACAGAAGTTGAAGAATGGTCACCCAGAATAAAGATTAGTTTACTCCTCACTTTGCAGAACAGTTCCATCCAAAAAAGTCAGATCTGAAGGATGAGGTGTAAGTGCAAAGATCCATGATGAAATCCAGAATTTTAGCACTGCACTGGAATATCTTGAAATCAGTAATTCATTTTAGGCTTTAAAGTCACCGTCAGAGAAATTACAGGTACCTTTCCTGACATTTTCAGAATATTACAATTTCCTAGACCTGAGTAAACTAGATGTAATTCCCACATCACAGTTCGCCCTTACACGTACCTCAGTGCGACCGAGGCCAAGAGATACCCATGATAAAGCGCCTTCTGCTTTATATGGCCAACGACAGTATTTGCAATAGCCGACAATTGGTAGAGCTGGCCCAGAATCGTCACATTCAGGACATTAATACAATTGTATCTTATTATCCCATTCGTTGACAAAATGGTATTTCTCATTTTGAACTATGCAATTTTCACGTGACTCGGACACTCATGCATGGGACGTTCCTCATGCATAAGTGACTAAGTGAAGTGAAAAAATGCCTGACTCGAAAGAAAAACAGTAGTACATGTAACTTGAGGCCGGGCTGGCGGGCGGGCCCACCCGACGTGAGGTCAACCATGCAGGCATCCATTCAATCTAGTGATGCTTCCAAACTCCTTCCCAATCCGCCTGAACTTTCAAAATCTCAGTATTTTCTATTGAAAGTAAAAAATATATATAAGTGAAGAACGCAATGTCAGATATGAACACGTTATTTTGTAGACAAATCACTGGAGATCAGTTGAGGATTTGTTATCTCTTGACCTTTTCAGGGAATCTGGAGCTTCGCACATTATGAGCTTCATAGTTGTGCATCCATGGATTCACCTTATGGCGCCACTGAACCGGGCTCGTGACGACTGTGCCATCCTTCAATCAGAGATTGTTCCTGCATTCCCTTGTGGAAGCCCTGATATCCCTAGAATTAGGTCTATGTATGAAAGAGTCAGGAGGAGTTTTTAAATGTCCAGTTACTTTTGCTTTAATGCTTGCTTATTTCGACAACTTATTGTATAAGTGTGACGGAAACCATGTCCGCATTGGCTCGCGACTTCCCCTCAGGCTGAACACTGCACCTTCAGAATATGGTTTAAAACGGAAATTTGAGAAAGCCAGTAATATATGCTTAAATGGAAGTGAATTATTCCTCCTCTTTTTCGCAAATAGCCTTAACATGCTAGGGTAGGCCCAATCGCTTCGTTGATAATGGCTATTAAGCTGCCCAAGGTCTGGCTTCCATTATCACTGCCTGCCTCCTTTCCCTTTATTTGTTTCATTTTCACTCTTCGGGCTTTGTGGGTTTCCAACATCACTCTGATATTAATATCACTCCTCAAACTTTTGATTCTGGGATTTCTTAGAGTGCCCATTTATTGCCATTGCCTAATGAAAGTAAAGTCATACATGGCAGCATAGGTACAGCGTTTGGATGTTGGCACAGGTACATGAAGGAAGCACATGCACATGTCCATGCTCAGGTCAGGTAGACCCACTACACTTTGTTTTGGGTACCTGGGCCCATTTTCACCCTCAGGTCAAGATTGTCTGCTATTTGTCTAATATCAGGGAAAGAAATTATATTGGTCTCATCACATTTATTGTACTATGAGTACAATAACATGTACAATATGAGTACAATGACAGAGTATTGCTTCAAAGAATGTGAACAATTTGATAATCAAATATTGTATATCCTTTGTCCCAGAACAGTGGCCTCTGTTCAGGCACACAAATTTTTCATGTACAACTGATGCTGCCAGAAGACTTTCAGGAAGTTTTTCCATTAACAGTCTCCAGTTTGAGTGATGTTGAGCAAATTAACCAAATTTGCTGCCCATTTAGAGAGCTAGCCTACTATTGGAACAATAGATGGCCATGTTGGCTAGGTGGAGGAGTTTTCACTTACTTCACGTGTCCTATGTAAAAGAGTCTGATATGTTCCATTTCTTTGTTGAACAATAACATGTTAGGTTTTTGCATATAGGTCATGTAGGACCTATCCATGAGCCCTTCACATATATAAAACTTTGACCATATGCCTTTTGAAATATATGAAGTTTACTAGCTGGAGTGTACAAAAATCATTTTGTTGATTCTGTGGTTTTTCCATGGTTTCTCATAGCCTGCAGGTAAAATTCTATGCTTGCCAGAATGGAAGGCCGAAGTGATCTTTTGGACCAAGAGCAGTCTCATTCTCAACGTGAAAGAATCCCACCAAGTCCCCTGTGTGATACAGGCCTCACAAGAGGCTCCATCTTTGTAAAATTGGCTCAAAATCGGAAGAGGCAATCACTGCAATCTGCAGAGGGTGCCAGCAAATCAAAGCAAGTAAAAACTGCTGCCTTTGCAAATGGAGTAGAGGAGGACATCAACGAAGCAATGGAATTCATGAAGCAGGATTGGCCTTCTCCTGGATCAGACGGAAATAGATCTATGCTGGAAAAAGGAGAAGTGGAGAGTGATGGCTTTGGTAGTCCTTTTTCTGTGACATCTGTTGATGAGGAAAACAGGTAGGGAAAAAAGCTTATCAAGACTCTTCCTTTCGTACCAGTATACAATGAGTAATACCCCATTTTATTCACAGACCACAGCAAGTTTCGCCAACAAACAGCATTCTCAAAAAATTCAACACATCAAACCAACCTAGCCCATCTGAAAGAGTTAGTGCCAAGATTATTCATTTTACCCAACACATCAAAATTAATCTTTCAAATCTCTTCAAAGAGCCATCAAATAATGTTCTTATCTTCATTGCTGGTTCAGAGACTTCGAGTCCGTTTTCCTGACCCTCCTGTGTCGGGTATGTTGGAAATCCCAAATCGGGAAGAAAAGAAAAGGCTAGTGGGAAGAACACGAGGTAGAGGAAGACGGGAGACTGTACCATCCCAGGGCCCCACTCGCTTCAGCAGAAGAAGACTTGCTATGGCTGTTGGCCCTGTTGTAGTACTACCAAGTGAGTGAAGAGTACTTTGTGTAGGAGTGATTGCCAGATGGATCAGTTTTGACCTGATCAGTTGACTTGCTTCACCTCTATATTGTGATTCTTCTAGTCTATTTTACTTAGTAGGTACATTTTCTTTGTCCTCCTCTGATTTGATCATCATGGCATCACCATCTGTTGGACAACAGGGAGTAAGTAATTAGGGGTTTAATTCATCTTTTGATATTCTAAACTTAGGAGTCAACAAGCTTTTCTTTGAACAAAAGTAATGGCACGATGATCATGAATTCTTAACTCAACTTTGCAGTTGAAAGATATCAAAAGATAACCATAACTTATAACACCTCATTCCTCAGAAATGACTTTTTTCATACTTCTGTCTCTTTTCAAGGAAGAGCAGCAGGTTCTATTACCGATAACAACCTGTCTCTTAGGAAACTCTAAATTATTTATCCCACATGACACCTTGATCCTAGAGGAAATCAAAATCAAAACCTAATAGATGCATTCTCAACATATTGCCCTTCAAGTTGTTTTACTTGCTAATGGAAATTTTCTTTCTATCTTGTCTGGTTTTCTAATGCAGACTCAATCACCTGTTGGAGGACCCTTTCCATCTGTACTAAGATGTAAGTCTGCAAAGCCTATCTAGGACTTAAATGAAACATTTTTTAAATCTGTAGTTTGGAAACTTGGTCGACATATCGAGCTTACCATTGCTGNGTTATGCTCCTTAACGTGAGATTTTTTGGGGGGGGGGGGGCGATTCCTGATAACTCGAACTTCGGATAACTCGAAACGATTTGCCCGGTCCCTAAAAGTTCGAGTTAACGAGTTTCCACTGTACTTGAATATTGTCTTCATTTCTTGTATTATCTTTTCAATAAAGTCAGATTCATGAGAAACCTGATCCGAGTAAGTTCACATGATCGATTGGCAATCCATCGTATTAACTTTGACCTTAAACCATGTTCACATTTCCAAGGAATTTAACTTTTCCGTGTTTCATGCACATGAGTTTTTCCATCCATTTGCAGAATTGGAATTGTCTGCAGTGGATGTCACAACAGACACATGGAGTGCTGTTTGTCCAGGGCTTATGGGCTGTGACAAGGCTATTGGTAACATTTTGCCCTTATTCAGGCTCTTGTAAGTCCTCATTTCAAATTCTCTTGGTCAACTTGGCAAAGGGTTGTCATGTGATGTAACTGCTTTTTTTGGTATTGTTTTAGGCCAAAATCTTTACTGAATGTGTTGAAAGAGAAGCAGGTCCAGACAGTTGGAGACCTTGCAGCTTTCTCACCAGATGATGTTGAAAGTCTTCCACTTCCAGACCCCAAACTTGATGTCCTCAGAGGAATACTTCTTGCTTACTGTGAGCAAGAAAACATTGATCCTCTCAGTGGTGGATCTCGCTCCTTAAATGGTGAGGTATTTTCTTGCCTGCATTCAGAGTGTGTAGAATTCATTGGCTTGCTTGATTCACCCTGGAGTTCCTGAGGAGGCTGTCTTGAATTACCATACTGTGCTCATGTGCATGCTTCTATCTTTAGACTTCATTTTGTGAAAATGCTGTTATCAAGGGAATATTAAGCAATATCAAATAATTCCATAAAAAGTACATCAGTGAACTAACACAGGTCTTGAATTGGAAATTTGGGGTAGTCAGCATAAAGTAGTTTGAATCAAGGCCCTAAGAATTGTCATTATTAGAAAAAAAATAAATTATGGAAGGGTCTAATCAGGTGTTCCAAGAATGTGAGTTGCATTGGTGACATATTTGGATATGGTATCAAATAGCTCTCATACTGACTGATTATATTTCAAAGTCCATGTGAGGAGGCTTGATCAGATAGTTTCCTCCTTTTTTATTTGAAAGGAGGTTTTCCGGTTTTTTTAGCATAGCAGCAATGGTAAGCTCGATATGTCGACCAAGTTTCCAAACTACAGATTTAAAAAATGTTTCATTTAAGTCCTAGATAGGCTTTGCAGACTTACATCTTAGTACAGATGGAAAGGGTCCTCCAACAGGTGATTGAGTCTGCATTAGAAAACCAGACAAGATAGAAAGAAAATTACTATTAGCAAGTAAAACAACTTGAAGGGCAATATGTTGAGAATGGATCTATTAGGTTTTGATTTTGATTTCCTCTAGGATCAAGGTGTCATGTGGGATAAATAATTTAGAGTTTCCTAAGAGACAGGTTGTTATCGGTAATAGAACCTGCTGCTCTTCCTTGAAAAGAGACAGAAGTATGAAAAAAGTCATTTCTGAGGAATGAGGTGTTATAAGTTATGGTTATCTTTTGATATCTTTCAACTGCAAAGTTGAGTTAAGAATTCATGATCATCGTGCCATTACTTTTGTTCAAAGAAAAGCTTGTTGACTCCTAAGTTTAGAATATCAAAAGATGAATTAAACCCCTAATTACTTACTCCCTGTTGTCCAACAGATGGTGATGCCATGATGATCAAATCAGAGGAGGACAAAGAAAATGTACCTACTGGAGAACTAGGAGAGGAAAGTATTTCAGCTGGAGAGGTGGAAGAAGAAGAGAGTGCACCCATCAAAGAAATATGCAGAGAACAAGAGAATTTACCTATCAAAGAGATGGGAGGGGAAGAGGAGAATTTATTAACCCAAGTGATAGAAGTAGAAGAGGAGAAGTCATCTACCGCTGAGATAGGAAGTGATCAGGAGAATGTGCTAACCAAGGAGCTAGAGGTTCAGCGGGAAACTTTACCCTTCAAAGAGATGGAAAGAGAACAGGTGATTGTACTTGCTGAGGAGAAGGAAGGGGAGCAGGAACATAAAAATGATATTGGAAATTCTGAGGTTTTTCAGCCAGATGAGTTGGGACAAGTGGAGAGGGGTATAGGGAGCCCCTTGAAGAACATAGAGGAAATTCAACCAGATGAGCCCAATTCTGAAGAAATGAGAGATGAGCAGGAGACAATGATGGCTTGCTTGCATTCCAAAGAAACTGATTTCAATTTACATACTGCTAAGACAGATGAAGTTGAACTGCATAATGAGGATCATGTCAAGAATGCAAAGGACACTCAACCCCCTGTTGAAGTATTATCACCTGTGAGGAATGAGAACTGTTTGGAGGGTGCCGTATCTGATAATGAGAACAGCCTTTCAGAGTCCCCTGATCCGACTAATGTGATTTGTGATACATTTGCAGACAAAGAAGTCAATTCATCTGAAAAGCAACATGGCCTGGAAGATAGATCAGTTGAGGGAAGTCCAAGTTTGTCTGTGATGGAAAATATGGAGTTGGATGAATCAGCCCATGTCACTGATGTTTTGTTCACTAATTCTGGTATATCTCATGAAGACAATGCACAAACCAATGAAACTCTAGATTTTGACACCTGTAAGGTCAAAGCCACCATTGCAGCTGAAGAGGAAAAACCTCCTATTCCGTGTTCCTCTTCCAAAGTGGAAACTATGCCAACATCACCAATGGAACAAGTTGGTCTTCTCAGTACCATACCCACCTTGAAGGTGTCTCTCAGAGGTGAAGTCCCTCTTGAACTGCCATCATTAAATGAGATGGCTGGAAATCTCATGGTACAACTCACAGAATCAACCCCAGTTGGAAACACACTTTTGGTGGACCTGTTCAAGCAATTAGGTGGGATATTGAGCCACCAGATGGGTGAAAGATCAACACTCTCTCTCCTGATTGACAGTATCCTGGATCGTCGAGGCATCCAAACACAAGAATTAGCCAAAGACATGGTAGATCTCAGGAGTTTCTTCTTGTCCTTTTTGAACCGCATGACAGAAAAAGATTTGTGGGAACTTGCCCTCAAACTCCCCTTGGGAATGGTGAGACAGCTCCTGGCTGAGAAAGTCCCATCAGAAGATGTGGAAATTCAGACAGATTTCACCCCATTAACTCGTCCAGAGGTTGTTGACACTGTGAAAAGTTTCGTGCTGGCCAATGAACAAGAACCATTGAATCTCCTCCATGAAATTCTTGATGTTTGCATGAGTTTAAAGTGATTGCCATCTCACCTCAGGTTATGTTTGCAAATGCTACAGGATGTTCACTGCATGTTGGTTGTAGGATGACATGGAATATGGACTCATTACCAGTTTTTGAGAGAATATTACAGGCTATTTTAATTTGGAATACCCTTTCTATGAGGCAGAATATTTTGTAATAAATGAAAAGCAGTGAAATGTAATGCAGTCTTGAGTTCATTCGTCATGTCAAATCTTATGGATTCCACTTAAAAGAGCATGTAATCCTCCCTTTGTTGGGCCCAAGCATGTATCAGTCAAGTAATGATGGTTTTTGTAGTGTTTTTGAGTTGAAAGATGTCTTTGACATTTTTCATGAGTGTAATAAACCAAAATACAGATCAGTCTGTAAGACATGATGAGTTGACTGCTAAATGTCTTCATGAAAGGGTACTGGAAGTCTTAAAACCATTCTTTGTGTTCTATTGCAACTCATTATTTTGATTCTCAGGAGTTTGGCTTTGCATATGCTATTGTGTTTTTGATCCTTTTCTGCTGTTTTAAGGCAGGCACTTCCCTTTTTGTAATAAGCTAATTTTCAAGGTGAGGGAAGTGTCTTGGTGCCATGACATTGCAAACCCAAGGCTTGATATGTTACCTTGTAATCATGATAATTCACGTCTTTGTCACCTTTCCTATTCATGTTCTCATAAATGTCACTTGCTGCCTTGATCTTCTGGTTGAGCTTCATTTCTTCTGGGTTATGATAGGTTTGCCTATTGCTCAGGCACTACAAATTTTCTGAATTTTGCTAAGGAAATTTGATCAGGTTTTAGCTGCATGTGACTTGGACTATGGAGAAGTCATGAACTTCAAGATTCCCAATCATATATGATTTGGATGTCAGTGGATAGGGAGGATGATGCATGATTTGGGGTCTGTTAATGGGAAGGATGATTTTTAAGGTTGAAAATCTTCAGTTGTCTGCTGTCTTCGCTGAAGTCAGTTTTGCTTGTTTATATTATACAGTCTTTCCCTCAACCCTCACCTTTTCACCCTCACCAACCTTTTCCCTCAATTGTCTTGATTTTCTGCATCTGCTCCTTAGGCTTCCATTGTTGATGACCTAGGTGAAAAGAGGTTTTTATCACTCTCTACTGCTCCATCTGATAGTAATTGAAATGACTCCAACTTGGTCATATCCCTTACTCAAGAGGAATTTAATGTAGGCAGAGGATCTGCTTCTGCTAGGTCAGATTTTGTCGAGGGTTCAGGAAGGAAAATTGAAATTACCTCAGTTGCCCCACACCCATTATAGTAAGCTTGTTCAAAAAGAGAATTTATATTTATGAAAAATACTTGAATTAAATTTAGCTGTTGTCTGGATGTATTTGGTGGGAAAGGGGTGATGTTTCATGCCACTAGACACTGCTGATGGCCCTGGACGACTCTTGCTTCCCCATCCCCCAGAATTTTCAGTGATCTCAAAAAGTAAAACGGAGAGGGTGGATCGCTTTTTTTTTTCCCGCGGACCTGAAACGTCATCATTTTTGTTTCGCTGAAGCAAAAGAAGGCGCTACGAGTAAAGACCTATATCACCTGCGCAGTTCTTTGTTTTTTGAGTTTTCAACCTCCTAAGTTTCGAGAGTAATGTTTATAAATGGGGACCCATTGATCAGTGTCCGAAGTACAGGGGTTAGTTATTAAGTTTCTTCCCATGTTCGGACAGTTATAATATGCCAACTATGCATCGTAAAGCTGTAATATTGGAGTAAACACTAATGGGACCATGGGGAAGAGGAGTATTGGGTCATCGGATATGGCCACCAGCATTTGCTCAATAAGACCTCCCTTCATATATACGATTGCTTGCATTCGGATTATGCAGAGATAGACGGCTGACCGAAGCTGTCCAACATCTATCATGGCCACATGATGGCGAATAGCATGTTTGAGGTTCATTAAGGTGGCAGGTGCCGCACGATACGCAACAGACTTGAAATATCCTCAAAGCCAAAAATCTGCTGGGGTGAGGTCGGACGAACGTGTTCAATTGTGCCCTAAATGGAGTGACCCATCGTTCCCCAACGCAAGTCGTTACAATTAAATCAGGATTACAACCAAATTATGAATATGTTGCGATTATAGCTCATACGCGCTGGCATTGAACTACCGATCTCTTGAATCCGATCAATGAATCAAGAATTCTCATCCAAAGAAACAAACTGCAGGAGTTGAGGTATCACTCATAAAAAAACACGCAAAAAAGCGTCGCCTACAGAACAACATGCGCACTTTGGGTGGAAACTACTATCTTTTTTACAGCTACACTCTCCTGACATCTCAGCCGGAAGATATACAGGTTGTCCCAAAAGTCCTAATCTATTTTTGTGATAAAATATTTTTTTACATGTCATTTGTTTAGGTTAACGTGAGGAATCTCAATAGTGCGAAACCAGTATCAGTTTTGCAAAGTGGCAATATCAATTTGTCAACAAATTTAATGAGAACAGGGAACTCGGTAGGCGAGTCAGAGCGGACGACTAAGACCGTCGACAGACACCGTTCATGACGTATAGGATGCAGTTAAGAGAATCTCGTCTGACATTCGTCAGTGGAACTGTCCTTGGAACTAGCTTTGTGAACACGATTGAGGATGCGGTGAACAGTGGTTTTTGGCACAGCTAGTTCCACTGACGCACGTTGGGCAGATTTTCTCGGACTGCTCTCAAAAGCATTCCTTACGGCATGAACGGTGTCTGCCGACGTTCTTTGTCGTCCGCTCCGACTCTCGTCAAACGAGCTCCCTGTCCTCTTAAATTCTGTGACAAATTCTTTCATCGCTTCGTCAGCTGGACCTCCATGTCCAAACCGACGCTGGAAATGCGTATGGATCTCTTAACACGTTGACCGCCACGGAAATGCTGGCCTATTGATTTTCCCATTCAGTGAGGCGCACCGGTGTGCCTCGTGGCGGTCAACCTGTTAAGAAGTTATCCATTCCAATCTCCAAATGACTCCGTCTCCGATCCATTTTCCCTATCAGCGACAATATGGTCACTTCTGTAAAATTGATACTGGCTACTCACTGTTGAGGTCCCTCGCTTTAATCTAAACGTATGACATTGAAAAAAAAATTGCTTTATCACAAAAATAGGTTGGGACTATTGCGACTCCCTGTACAGCAGACGACATGAGGAGAAACAGTGCTGGGGGAGCTCTAGACAGTCTGGGCCATAGTACCCCATGACCCATTGTGCCCCACCCTCCCCTACAGTCGACTCCGCTTATTGGAGTACTCCCGTAACCAGTTATTTAATACATTAACAAATAGTACCGTTCAGCCCTGCGATCGACAATTTTGCTGGAGAAATAAATAAATAAATAGGTTTGTTTTTCAAAACATTTAAAAATTGCTCTTCAGTTTTGAGAAAATTTCAGACCAGAGAATACACTTCAGGCACTTCAATCGTGTTTCGAATGGTGGTTTCATTGAATTGAGTAGTGCATTGCAGCTGATGAACCATACTTTGAACGACTGAGGCGTTTCATTGTCCTAGAAAAACGGCAAGCGCTTCATAAGTCTCGCCTCGCGTAAGACTTACCTTTTATTAGAGCTGTCACGATAGCAGTTTTCAAAACATCGATGCATCGGGGGGGGGGGGGGGGGG